>JAJEJO010044663.1:0-17943 GCA_020662805.1 Glaucomys volans | reverse complement strand
CAGAGCTGTTACCCAGGTGGTGTGGGGCAGGGGAGTTTGCATGAGAATGGCAAGCTGGCTCTGCCTGCAGGAGGGGGCTTGCCAACAGGATGTCAGAAACCCAGATTTCTGCCCAGAGTCACTTTGCTTCTACATTTATTCTGCCTTTGTGAACTCTGGTGGGCTTTCTTTTTCTTTTTTCTTTTCTTTTATTTTTACAGATGGCATTTTGATTCATTGTACACAAATGGGGCACAACTTTTCATTGTACACGATGTAGATCACACCATTTGTGTAATCATACGTATTCATAGGGTAATGATGTGTGTCTGCTGGGCTTTCTAATACTGACCTGTAGTTCTGCGTTCAGTGTAGGGAACTTCCTCTTCTTCTGAGTTCTGTGTTTCAGATGTTTTCTCTGCAGCTGAAGAGGCGGGCAGGCAGCCAGGATGGGACACTGCTCACAGGACTCCTATCTCTGCTGGACCACCAGGCTCCTGGGAGTCATTAGCCTTCTCTGTGAGTGGCCGGGCTCCCTGGAAGGGAGGGCAGTTGGGGGTGCTGGGAGAGCTGGGACCCTTCAGTCATGGGAGGGCTGTTGGACTCTGATGCCTTTGGGAAACAAAAAGAGAGAGCTGCACTGTTACACTTTACAAACGCAGTGTGCCTGGCAGGGCCCCAGGGTGAATGGAAAGAGCGAAATGGCCTTTTTGTGGTGAGGAACTTGGGACCCTGACTAGGGCAGCCTTGGCTGCGTGAGGGGACCTTTGCCAGGGAGCTGAGAACGCGTGAGGAAGGAGCAGGGAGAGGCCTGGGGAGAGGGACAGAGGCAGACCAAGAGCTGCTCCTGGGAGAGGGGTGAGGGTGCAGCACCTCCCAGGGTCCTCAGGGCCTCAGCAGCTCTTCTGTGGAGGGGGCTCAACTGGAACCCTGGTGTCTGACCTGGAGGAAGCTCCTCTGGTCTGGGCTTCTTCCCTCCACCCTGAAATGCTCCTGGGCCCCAGTTGCAACCTTGTTTATCTCATCCCTGTTCCTGGAAAATCCCTGGAAAAACAGAGGAGGTGACCTTCAATGGAGGAAGATTGAACACACTGAGTAGTATCTGGAGCACCCGTGCCATGGAATGTTATGGAGACTTAAGGAAGCAAATGTACCAGTATTCTGGGAAGAATTTCCAATTTCCATGAGGTAATGGATTACCTCATGGTAATGGATTCCATGGATTCTCATCTGCTAGATCCAGGAAACTGAATTCCGTGAAATTCTTATTTTATAAAAGGACAAGCAACCTCTAAAACTAAGGGTGTCTCTATACCACATGTTTTGGGTACGTTGAACATCTGGCAGGAAACACTGGTAGCTAACATGGGCTACAGGGGGAGGTGACATTGTGCAGGAAAATATGCAAGGGGAGAAAGAGAGAATGGGAAGCTAAACAGAAAGGAAACCTGAAAAAAATACAGTAAACATGAGACACGTGAGCCACATATCATGTTTATGACATGAGAGAATGTTGCCTTTGTATGTATAAGGAAAGCAAATAAAAGCTAATAAAAAATAACATGAATTTTGGTGAAAGTTTTAAAAACGTTTAGTTATTATAATTATACCTATTAGTGGTGTTCGTTGTAACAGTTACATATGTACATAACATAATTTGTTCCAATTCCACAGTACTTCTCCTTTCTGGTCTCCTTTCCCCTCTTCCAACTTTATCTGCTCTTCTTGTCTTCTATTTATTTACATGTATGTATATATATATTTTTTGAACCAGGGATTGAACTCAGGGACACTCGGCCACTGAGCCACATCCCCAGCCCTATTTTGCATTTTATTTAGAGACAGGGTCTCACTGAGTGGCTTAGGGCCTTGCTAAGTTGCTGAGGCTGGCTTTGAACTTGCGATCCTCCTGACTCAGCCTCCCAAGTCACTTGGATTATAGGCGTGCGCCACCATGCCCAGCTACATGTATATTTTAATATATCAATGTATTATAATTATACATTACAGTGGGATTCAGTTTGGTATATTTGTACATGCATATGACACAATTTGGTTGATTTTATTACCCTATCCTACCCCTTTACCTTCCCTCCTCCCTCCCCATTGACCCCCGACCTTTCATCTAGCATCTTTCTTCTACTTTGTGAGATACTCCATTAAAAAAAATTTTTTTTTCTCTCTAGCTTCCACATGTTGAAAATATTCAACCCCTGATTTTCTGAATCTAGCTTATTTCACTTAGCATGATGTTCTCCAGTTCCTGCAAATAACATAATTTTATTTTTTATGGCTGAGTAAAACCATGGCTTCTCGCATTTTTTATTTAAAAAAATTTCTGATATTGATAGGCCTTTATTGTGTTCATTCATTTATATGCAGTGCTGAGAATGGAACCTGGTGCCTCACGTGCTAGGCAAGTGCTCTACCACTGAGTCACAGCCCCCGCCCTACCACATTTTTTAAATTCATTCATCTGTTGTGCGACACCTTGGCTTGTTTCATAACTTGGCTATTGTGGATTATATTATCTATAAACATTGAAATTCATGTACCACTATGGTTTGCTGATTTCAGTTCTTTGGATAAGTGGGTGAATACGTTTACAGTTATAGTACCCCCCCCCAACTATGAAATGAACTTGCAAGGAATTATATGAAATTTAATGGATTAGAGAGCACTTGTGAAACGAAACACTCAGTGAGCAATGAACTTTGCAATTGCAAGGGGTTGGACCTCCCTTCAATGGGCAACTGTTTGGAGCCCCAGTGGCACAATCAGTTAGTGCCTGGTACTTATAACTGGGGAACGTTTTGTGTACAGCGAAGTGTAGACTTTTCCCATTCTCACAATGTTATTTAAATGAAGAAGTATGTTCAATTGTATAGTGTTTCTTTGTGGGCACTGGGGTGGGAAAATTTCAAAAGGAAAGAAAAAGGAGGGAAGAAAGAAAAGAAGGAAAGAAAGGAAGATGGAAGGAAAGAAGGAGAGAGAGATTGGGAGGGATGGAGAGAGAAAGGGGGAGAGAGGGAGAGAGAGAGAGAAGACTTAGAATTTCTCATTTTAGGGATAAGCCATCTGAATCCAGAAGAAAAAGTGATCCTCTCAAGGTCACACAGGAACTGGGAAGGTTGACATTGGTTGTTCTGTAGGCCTGACCTCTGCAGAGCGAATGAAGCAAAGCCCCTGGCAGAGGAGATGGTCAGAGGCTGTTCTTGGAAGGAGCATCACCCCTAAATTGCTCTGCATCTTTCCTGGAAGCCTGAAGTTCCACAGTTGCGTTTTTCTTTGGTTTCTGGTTGTCCCCTGCTCATTCACCCTTGCTTGGGGGACAGCAAAGTGTGGTGACAGAGTGATGGCGAGGGTGGTGATGAAGAACTTCCTGTATCCATGGTTCAGATCACAAGCCCTTTCCTGCATGTGGTTAGGAGGGGAAGTGTGGAAGGGAAGGGGAACCTGGGGACAGCTTGCTTCACACTGGAATTTCCCAGAGACACTGGTGGCTGCAGTCCTGGTCTTGAGGGAACCCCCAACCTTGATAGCAGCAGCGTTTCCTGAATGCTGACCTCTGTGCTGGCCTGGAGCTAGAGAACGTCCGGGTCACTGTGGGCCCCAGGCAGAGACACGGACAGTGCAGAGGGCATGGAGGAAGGCAGTTAGGGCTTCATGCATGAGTTGACAGGGAGCTGCTGGTGACTTGGGGGAGTAGTGAGCGGGATAGGACAAACCGAGGAATGGTGCCTTGAATCCCTGGATGCATATTCGATTTTGTAGTGTGAAGTGTAAACTCTCACCCCTGCCAGGGCTTCTCTTCCTTCCTCAGGGTGAGTGTCCTCTGTAGGTCAGAGAGCTCCTGCTGCCTCCCTTCTCTGTCTCCCTTCATCCTTGCTGACTTGGCCCACCATTCACCCTCAGAGACAGATCCTCCCACAGGCTGAGGGCTGAAGCCCCTCTGTATTTGTGGTCCCCTCTTGCAGAAAGTGGGAGTCTGGCCAGGCTGGCTGTCCAACCCTTGGCTAGCCACTCCAGTACTCCTGTCCCCTGCAAGGGAGGGCAGTTGCAGGGTGAGACCCCAGCAGCTGCTCAGGTCCCAGAGGGATCAGACAACAGTGCAGGGAGGGGCAGAGCTCCCAGGAAGGGCAGGGAGATGGGGGAGAGCTGATGGGCAGCATCCTGGGCTTGAGGCCTGGCTCTGCCTGTGTTACCCAGGACAAAAGTCCACTCCCTTGGGGGACCTGCTCCTCTGTCACAGGAGGGGCTTAGACAGATCACCTCTGAAGCCCTTCAAGTGTGACTTTCAGTGCTCCCACTCAGACAGGACTTTTCTATGGTCACTGCAGGCCTTTGCTCTGTCTTTCTCATCCTGATCTGTCCTGAGAGGGAGTCACAGCTTGTGAGCCTACTTAGGACTCCTTGAGAGCGGAGACCCTGGCTATCCCCGTGGTCATTTCCTCAACCTGCAAGGGAGGGAAGAATCCTGCTCCTCAGGCTCCTCCACCTGCCCTTTTGTCTTCTCTGCCTCTGCTCCTGAGGGGGATCTCAAGGCTGGTGTCCTCAGATCTCCTGTCTAAGGACATCTCCCTCCTCACATCCTGGGCAAATGTGGTCTGCAAACCTTGCTTAGGAGGCCATGTTGCCGCTGTGCCCTATAGAAGAGGCTCATGAAAACCTCTGCCAGACCTTTGAAGTGCCTGTTTGGCATAAAACACTAGCTGCTCTCTGAATGGCCCCTCTACCAATGCTGGTGGGGAACACAAACATTGTTGTGACCACAATTATCTCATAAAATCCCTTAAGATGTCCTGAAATAATGTCATTCAGAGCATCCCATTGCCCTGTTTCCCCCACTGGGTAACAGGCTGTTTCTCTGGTCTGCATTAAATAGAGCAGTTCCAAGTACTGACGTGATTGTACTGACCCCCAGCAAGGGCTTGCTGTCCCATGTACAGAGAAACCAATACTGCACCAGGTTTTGCAAGAACAACTTCATGGCAGTTCCCCTGACAAGGAAAGAGGAGGCATGCTCGCTCCTGTCTCCCAGGGGTGAGTAGGAAGGAATTTAAGGCAGGAATGAGAAACAGAAGGCCGACTGGCTGTCATCAGGTGTCTGGTGGAATGGGCCACACGAGGTACCCGGGTCCTGGGGGAGCCTGTGGATGCTCACCAAGTGCAGTTTCTGGCCTCCCTGATTCTATGCTCCCTGCTGCAGCTGTGCCTGCAGGTGGCTTCTAGTCGAGGTCCACAAGACCCTGTTCTGGTTCTCAGTTTCCAATCCTGGGAGACTTTGGTTCCTCTCAGCTCTGGAGGTCTGCAGCCGCACCCTGAAAAAGGAGCTTGCATAAGAGTTTTTAGAAAGAGGAGAGTTGTGGTGCTTGGCCTGATTTCAATACCCAAATGACACATTAAACATGCTGAACTCTGATTGGGCTGATGACCAGAGTGACAGGATACTTTTATTTTGCTCATTGGTTGATGAGGGGACCAGAGGATATCACAACTGTTCCAAGGGAGAATCAGTGTCCCCTCTGCAGGCCAGTGGGAAGGTGGGGAGGCATTTATGAATCGTTGCTGTGCCCACAGTGGCGTGTTTCTGGGTACTTGTCATTTCTAGAGCTTACCTGAGGGACGCGGCACACCTGCTGTCACTTGAAACCTCCACAACTTGGATAGTTGTTTTCAACGTAACATATAACACTTCTGTATTACAGAGCAACTCAAGAAAGGGCAAGATGGGCACCAGAGTTGATGATGTAAAATTGAAAACCTTAGTTCAAGCCCCTCCCGGCTGCACAGGTGCCTGTGGTAGTGCTGCTGGTGGCTGCTTAGCAGCGAATTTCCTTTGAAACTCCAGGCTTTGTAAACAGGACAGCTCTGGCTGCACCTGGACCCCTGACACCAGGAGATTGACCCCACGGGATGTCTGAATCCTGTGTCCCACCCTGTCCTCAGGAGGAGACCCTGAGAGGAGCAGCTGGAGGGGAGGACGGGATGCCAGCCTGGAGCTGGGAATGTCTGCTTCTGACCCAGGTGTGCTGGGGCAGTGGTGCTCACCGTGACAAGGACACCAGCCGATGTTAACAGCACAGTTATTGAATACTGTGCCAAAGTTTCCTCTGCTTAAATCCAAAGAACTATTCAATGAAGTAAGCACCGTGACTTCCATTTCACAGATGACAAAGCTTAAGCCAGAGAGGTTAAGCACCTGTTCAAGTTCACACAGCCAGGAGTTGGGGGACCTAGACTAAACTCATATTTCACTGATGTAAACTCCAATCTTATAACCACTCTTTTATACCATCCAGCTGTGTTACCTATCTGCCACCCAAATAATTTTAGGTGGATCAAAAACTAAACATAAGTATTGAAACCACAAAAAGAACTTGAAAAAAATCTACAAGAAATGACAAACATACTTTTGAAGTGAGGACTATCCTTCCAAGCAAGATATGAAACCAATAAATACTAAGGCATTTGATACCTTTGACTTCATGAAACAGCATTTTGGCTGATGCAAAAAATAAATTAATTGATTTAATGGAATTCATATCAAAATTCCAATAACATTTTTTACAGAAATAGAAAAGACATCTAAATTTGTATGGAATCAGAAAAGCCCCCAAATAGCAAAAGGAAAAAGAACAACACTGGCTGTGTCACACTCCCTGATTCAAAATACAGTGTGATTGCAATCAACACAGCAGGGACTGGCATAGAAACAGACACACTGACCAATGGAAAAAGAGAAATTCCATAAACCAACCCAAGTGTTTACAGTCAGTTGATTGCATATTGGACAGATGAGCTAAGAATATGCAACAGGAAACGACAGTGGCTTCAGTAAGTGCATTCGGGAAAATGGGATGTCCACATGCAGAGGAATGAAGTTCCACCCTGTCTCACCTCACATGCAAAAATCAACTCCAAATGGATGAAAGACTCAAGCATAAGACTTGGAAGTATAAAGACTCTAGGAGAAAACATAAGGGAAAAGTTCCATGAGCTTGGGTGGCAATTTCTCTGTTAGGATTCCCAAAGCAAAGACACCAAAAGCAAAAACTGACAGAATTGCATCAGTTAAAACTTCTGCACAGCAAAGGAAGCAACAGAGTGAAGAGACAGCCCGTGTCTTGGGAGGGAATATTTGCAGACCATAGATCTGTTAAGGGGCCAATATCCAAAATGTATGAAGAACTTGAGTGACACAATAGCAAGGAAACAAAGGACTGGATCAAAGATTTGTACAGATATTTCGCAAAGAAGAGAAACAAACAGCCAACAGATCTACAACAAAATCCTCAACATCTCTCATCATCAGGGAAATGAGAACTTAAAACACAGTGAGATGTTGCTCCCTTCTGTTCGCATGGCTATCGTCACAGTGACGAATGATAACAGGCACTGGCAAAGATGGGCAGGAAAGGGAGCCCTCAGAC
This sequence comes from Glaucomys volans, assembly GCA_020662805.1. Classification (NCBI taxonomy): domain Eukaryota; kingdom Metazoa; phylum Chordata; class Mammalia; order Rodentia; family Sciuridae; genus Glaucomys; species Glaucomys volans. The sequence goes on along the minus strand of JAJEJO010044663.1, from coordinate 10,531 downwards.
TCTGTGGTGGGGATGTAAGTTAGTGTAGTTGTTTTGAAGAAATGGAGGGTCCTCAGAAACTAAAGCCAAGCCTCACATATGACCCAGCTCCCCATTTCTGGGCCAAACCCATTGACACTGGCCTGTGGAGGGTGTTTCTGCATCGCCATGCTCACTGCAGGGCTGTTTCCAACAGCTGAGCCATGGAGGCCACCTGAGTGCCCGAGACATGGGTAAGGGGGAAGGCAGATGTGCAGGTGTGCGCTGGAATGTTCTGGACGCTGAGGAGTGAGGGACCTGACACCCGACACCAGGGGAATACACCAATTTGGGGAGAGGACTGGGTGTGGCTCACCCAGGTGGAGCCTGGACTTCTGAAAGGAGGAATTGTCCTTCCTCAAGGACAAGGTGGTTGTGATGCACTTTCTCCTGGTGGGTTCCATCCTACCTGGTCTCCAGGAAGAAGAGATGGTCCCTAGGTTCACCAGGGCTGTGCCTGATGGGAACGGCAGGGCTGAAGGAGGCAGGGTAGAGGCCACTGTGCCTACTGCTCAGGGCTGTTCAGGGGACAGCCACTAAGGAAGGCTGGCGGGGGCTCCAGGGAATGCACAGGGACATTCTCCCTTGGTGGGAGGGACATGATTCACCTAACAATTGCTCCCCCACATTTTCAGTCTCTAGCATCATCTGGTCACAAAACACAAAAATAGATTGGCCACCCTTGCACTGCTGCAAGGAAAGAACATGTTTGAGTCTCCTGCCTCCCTTCCTTGTTGTGGGACCTTAGGAGGCTGGGAGGACGCTGTGGACTTCCCAGCCTCAGCATTAGGGTGGTGGAGCCCACGCCTATGTGCAGCACCACCCCTCCCACACTGTCTCTCATGTATTATGAATGAGATGTGAACTTCCCTGCCCTAAGTCTCAGAGAATTATAATTGATTCCACATCACGACCAATACTATCTGACTAACACACTCTCTAGAGGAAGGGGAAGGGGAAGCTCCTTCAGGGAATGTATTAATTATGTTGAGTGACCTGTTGCCCCATAACTGACTGCCCTAAAGCAACATCATCTCTCAGGTCCTGGGGTTCAGCATCCAGGTCTTCTGTCCCCGGGTCTTACAGGATGAGATCAAGGTGTCTCTGGGTGTCATCACCTCAAGGCTCCACTGGGAAGCTTCTGCTCCACGCTCATCCTGTGGACAGGCTGCAGGTCCCTGTGACTGCTGGCTGAAGGCCCAGTTCCTCACTGCCTATTGGCCTGGGGCTGCCCTCAGGACCTTGTCACGGTGGGCTTCTCCACAAGGCAGCTGCCACCATGGCAGCTGGCTTCATCAGAGTGAGCAGGAGAGAGGGTGGAGGAGAGGGAGCCTGAGTGAGCCAGGAGGAAACCATTGTCTGGTATAAGATGCTTGTATTAAGTGACACACCATCACTTTTGCTGTCAGAAGCCAGTCTCCAGGTGCACACTTTTTGGGGAGCAGATTACACACAGGTGTGAACACTAGGAGGGGGATCATTGGGAGACATTTTAGGAGCCACTTCCCACAGTTACACACCTAGCATGTGCCAGATGATGTGCTAGGAGCTTTCAATTCATGGTCTCTTTCACTTCATATCATCATCTCAAGACAGATAAGGAAACTGAAGGTTAGTCCAGTGAAGAAACCCACCCAGAAATACACTTCAGTGGAACTAGGCTTGATCCCAGAATTGGCTTCTATTCACTGTAAAAGTCTGGGATCAGGGAAAGGTGCTGGATGGATTGGTTAAGAAGAAAATTTTTGTTTCACTTGTTCTCCTTAAGGACATATCCATGCTCTCGTTCCCAATGCCCTAGGTGCCTGCAGCACTTTAGCCAGGAGCTCTGGAGCTCATGGTTCTGGGATTAGAACCCACACTTACCTGAAGGCAATCCGAGGAGGTTCTGTCCTGTTGCGTGTGATCCAGGAGCCAGGAGAAGATTCCAAGTTATTGGAGACCTCCTGGGGTGTTTGCGCTGAGTCAGAGTCTTCATTCATGCTGAGAATCCAGAATGGGAAGGAAGACCCAGAATGGTTCGGCCTTCAGGACGAGTACAAGCAGAGGGTCCAGGTGCCCAACCTGACATCCCTGAGGATTCACAATTTGACCTCACAGGACAGTGGGCATTACTGCGCCCAGTTAAGATTTCATACAGGAAGAGAAATTAAACAATTTTTCCACCTCGAAGTTCATGGTAAGAGACACCCTCACCCTAATCCCTTGGCCTACCTCCTTCTTTAGTGTCTAGGAGTCTCTTCGACCACATGTTGGTGGATCCTCTTCAGGTGCCAACACATCAGATATTCATCACACACAGCAGAGCTGAGACTTTATGCCAGGGAGAAAAATCAGAGCTGTGTTTAGGGGGACAAAATGGAAGTTTGGCAATTTTTACAGTAACATTTACTGTTCTTTACAAGACTAAATTTATAGCTTCTGTGTATTAGTTTCCTTTTATGTTTTAACAATGCATAATTGTGGTTTACAACAACACAAATTTGTGTCCTTAATATGCTGCAGGTCAGAAATCAGACATGATTGTCTTGGGCTAAAATCCAAGTGTGAACAGAGCTGCATTTTGCTCTGTGGGATCCAGGGGGAAATCCACTTTCTTGCCTTTCCCACCGTCCAGAGGCTGCCAGCATCCCTTGACTGTGGCCCCTTCCTCTACCTAAGCTAGAAATGGTGGGTGGACTTCCTCCTGCATCGCATCCCTCACACCTGCTCTCTGCCTTCCTTCTTCTACTTCTTTTTTTTTTGGTTCCAAGAATTGAACCCTAGTGTGATTAACCACTGAGCGACATCCCCAGCCCTTTTTTACTTTTTTGTATTTTGTATTTTGTATTTTTTTTTTTTTTTTTGGAACCAGGGATTGAATTCAGGGACACTTGGACACTGAGCCACATCCCCAGCCCTATTTTGTATTTTATTTAGAGACAGGGTCTCACTGAGTTGCTTAGGGCCTCCCTAAGTTGCTGAGACTGGCTTTGAACTTGCAATCCTCCTGCCTCAGCCTCCCAAGTCGCTTGGATTACAGGCGTGCACCACCACGCCCGGCGCTTTTTTGTATTTTTGAAACAGGGTCTCACTAAGTTGCTTAGGGCCTCACTGAGTTGCCAAAGCTGGCTTTCAACTTGCAATCCTCCTCTCTCAGCCTCCTGAGCAGCTGGGATGGCAGGTGTGTGCCACTATGCCTGGCTTCTTCTTCCACTTTTAAGGATCCTCGTGATTACTCTGGGACTATCCAGATAATCCTATTTAAACTCAGCTCTTTTCCTCAGAACCGAGCACATTCACAAGTTCTGAGGATAAAGATGTGGCCATCAGTGGGGACATGATTCTTCTCCCACATTTGGAATCCACATATATCCGGTTCACCATCCCCAATCCTTGCAGTGAGTGGCCAGTGAGAGGACAGCCTCCCTTACACAGGATTCCACAAAGCCTGCTCTGCAATCCTTGATAGGGTAGGAGAGAGGTTATGATGCTGAACATTTTAGGAAATCCATTGGCCCACTCTTGGATCCATACAGTCCCTCTCTGCATAGGGAAGCACCTGCTGTGGGGAGAGTGGATTTGCAGTTGCAGGTCTCTCTGTGATTTCCAAGACTAGCCTGTGAATCTGACTCTTCTCTTCAGTCTGGACCAGCCATTCAGCATCACTTTCTAACTATTTGCAGAGTGTCATCTCTAGTTAAGCCACTGTATCTCCCACAGTGTCTCTTCTTCTGAGCACCGAGCTTGTCTCTGTCCTCCCAGAGCTGGCCTGGTGTCCTGCCCCAATAGGGCTGTGCTGCCCCAGGCATGGTCTCAGCTGAAGACGCAGGGCAAAGGACCCTGGCCCAAAACTAGCTCTTATGTCTCACCCTTCCTCTCCTTGCAAGAGACCCTATTTCTTGAAATATGATCCCTGGAAAGTGGGATTCAGCCATCATTTTTTGTGGGAAAAAAGAATTTGAAGACTTGTTTAATCAAGTGAAATCACACGAGGCTTACAAAGTGGCTCCTCCCACTTGCTCAATATGTAGCTTTGGGTAAATTGTGTTTTATTTGTCAAGTGCTCCCAACTTCCTCACAGGGGGTTCCTATGCTTCAGTGAGATAGTGGGTGGAATGTGTGGCATGTGTGAGGCTCTCTTCTTTGTCCCCTTCTTCCTCAGATCCTGTGCCCCCTGCCCAGATCCAGATCACATCAGCATCCATAACACCCAGCTGGTGCAATCTCACTCTGGAGTGTGGGTCCGTAGGGGCTTTAGAGGTCCTGAATGTAACCTGGGTGAGCAAGGGCCTCCACAGGGAGCTGGAGCAGAGAGGGACACTAGGATCCACCAATACCTCGACCCTGGCTGTGAGGCTGCCTCTGAGCCAGTCCAGTGTCAGCCTCACCTGTGTTCTCAGCAACCAAGTGGACCAGAAAAATGCCACCTTGGACCTTGTTGACGTCTGTAGCCAAGGTGAGTGCAGCCTGCAGGAGGGGAGGGCCATCTTGCAGGAGCTCAGGTGGCACTGAAGTCTGAGGGTTCCTGGCTTTTCCCCTGCTCTGTTTATTAACAGCACCCACCTTCCCTTGGTCCCTCCAATCCAGAAGTGTGCAGTCATAGCCAGCTCACATCTGCCTTTAAATATCTCTCCCTTCCAAGCCCTTCCCACAGGGCCAGGGAGCAGCCTTCCAGTCCCTGTCCCACCCATGTACCACCCACTGTGTCCAGGTCAGATTGTGGCCCTTGTCTGTGTCATGTCTGGGAGCCGACCCCCAGTTAGTCCCTGTAGGATTCACGGCTTACAAGAGCCTCTGTCCTGGACATTGGCCTCATTCACACACTGCACACACAACTGCTTGCTGAGGTTTCCTAATGTGTGAAGCCATTGTCAGCTTTTAAGGCATAGCCTCTTCTGAGGAGCTGTCTGTGGCCATCCCTCCTGAGTAGTAAGATGCATGTGGGTATTTGAATCCTGCATGAGTGGAACACCATGAGGGCAGGGGACACATCCTTTTGTCCTGTTCACCCATGTGTCAAGCACAGTTCTGGGCCAAGTCTGCTCCCAATTGGTGTTTCATTGGGATGCCTTGGACCTGTGTGTACCCCTGTGCTCTCTCAATCCCCCTGCAGGAGCTGCTGGAGGAATCTGACTTGTCAGGGTCAATCATTATCCCTTGTCATGTCCCCACCCTCCTCCCATCCTGGAGTCTCAGATCAATTTCAGAACAACATGACCCACAAAACCTCCTGGACCCAGCTGCTGCCCCCTGGCCTTCCTTTCCTACAGCTGCCACCTGTCCATCCCTCCCCTGCTGGAATGCTCACTCCACACTGAATATCTGTGAAACTCCTACTGCTCCCCCATGTCACAGTGGACTGAGCATGTCCTTGGGTGGTCCTCACTGAAGACCTAGTATGCGGTTAAACCTCTATAGCAGTGAGATCCTTCACGTTGTGATTGAGAGCTTCTGTCTTCCTGGGTGATGAGCTTTTCACAGACCCCCACCCACCCTGCCTTGTCCATCACAGCCTCCCCAGCCCCACAGTGGAGCTGGGCCCTGGTTAAATGCATGGGCATGTTATGCCCATCCCTCTTCAGCTTCTCAGCCAGGCCCCTCTGACAGCTGCACCTTCTCTATCTCCCCTTGGCAAGGGGTATATCAGCTTCTCTTCCACTTTATCTAGTCTTAACTTTCTTATTTTCTTAACTGTCTGAGATGGAGAGCTCGCAGCTAGCCGCATGAGAGGCATTGTGGGGGCCGTCGTGGCTGTGTGTTTCATCCTGGGAGTTGGAGGATTCCTTTGGAACATATGTGAGAAGAAGAAAAAGAAGAAGAAGATGGAGATGGAAAGAGGCAGGTTTCACTTACTTTTCTGGGTCCAAATTTCTTCCCCTCTCCCATTGGAATCTGGGCTTCCTTCTTCCTGCATTTTACTCAGGATGTGGCCCCCGTGGAGGCGATGGTGGGTATAGCTATGATGTCCTTGGGTTCCTGGCTGTTTGTGTGTGTGTGTGTGTGTGCGTGTGTGTGTGTGTGTGTGTAGGGTTAGAGTTTCCTGGCACAGAATCAAGCTACAGTCTGTCATGATTTGGGTGCAGGATTGCCGGAGGACCCCAGGGTCAGGGATGATGGCATCTACTATGCACAGCTGATGGAACAGGAGTCTCAGAAGGACAAGCAGAAGGTGAGAGCTGGGAGTGGTGACCAGCCTGGACACTATAGGTCTTACAGCACCCAGCCCTGGGCTGCCCAAACCCAGGCATCTGCTGTTCTATTCCCCCCGGTTTTTTTTTCTTTTTTTTCTGTCTCTTTGTGTTGAGAGTATTAAGAAAATTTACAGACTGGCGTGTAACTCAGTGGCTGAGTGCTTGCCTAGCATGCACAAGGCCCTGGGTTCAATCCCCAGTATTGAAAAAAAGTTGTGTTTTCTTTGCTGGGCATGGAGGCACATGCCTGTGACTTGGGAGGCAATGGCAGGAGGAGCACAAATTAGAGGTTAGCCTCAGCAACTTAATGAGGCCCTCAGCACCGCAGTGAGATCCTGTCTCAAAATAAAAAATAAAAAGGTCTGGGATGTGGCTTAGTGATAGAGCATCTCTGGGTTCAACCCTAGTACCCATCCTCTCTCCACCAGCCTTTTAAAATTTTTTATTTTGAAACATAATCTCACTATTTTTTGTTCTCATTATTTTGAGGCTGGCAGAGAACCTGCAATTCTACTGCCTCAGCCTCCCAAATCTTGGGACACAGGCATGCTCCACCATCCCTGGCTTAAGCTTTTCATGTTAATGGGCATTGATTGTCTGCTGGTCCCTCTGGAGCCACTCTCTCCTTAAGCTGCTCTAAGAACTCTCTTTCTTGTATTCCCAGGATATTGGTGAAAAACATCTGGAAGGAAAGGAGCCTTGCACTAGTATCTATAGTGAGGTCCAGAGACCAGACCAGGCCATGAAGATCACTTATTTGGAGGAAGGAGGAGAATCCAGCGCTTGTGAGACACCTGTACTCTGAACCTGACACCAGCAGATACCTGCTTCCTCTGACTGATTCAGCTCGAGATGTTGCTGATCTGCATTAGCCTGACCTGGTGGTCATATCTCTACCTCTGTGGGCACATATGGCCCTGTCACTTCTTCTGCCACTTTCCCAAGCTGCCCTCACACTCAGGACTATCATGCCATCAAGCCAGGGTTCTTCCTCTGTCATTGAAGTGGCTTTTGACCCCTCTCTTTGGGAAGCCTTCCCAAAGAGAACCTTGCCCGACTCTGCATATGGCAAAGTCTCACCACATCTGCTGTATCACTGGTCATTCTGAGCCCCCAGGTGCAGGTGTGGGGACTGTGAAGAGGTGCTGGCTTTGCTCCAGCAGAGGGTGTTAAGATGGGTTCTGCGTGCTGAATTGGGACTGGGGGAGGCAGCATGGTTCTTGGGAGCCCAGGCTTCCTTCCCAGGCTTTCCTTCCTTTCCTTGTGTTGGATTTCTCTAGAGCTAAGAGTGTGTGTGTGTGTGTGTATGTTTGTGTGTGTGTGTGTGTGTGTGTGTGTGTGTGTGTGTGTGTGTGCTGGGAGAGTTTCTGGTATGCATTATACACCTAGGCCAGAGTTGCCTTCCTGAATATCTGTGCTAACCTGGACTTAAGCCTCAGCCTCCTGCAAACCCATCTTCTTGTGGACTGGGAAAAGGAAGCCATATTACTTCAGGCCCTTCTCAACTTTCTCTTTTTGGGAGAACGACCCTGGACCCCACAGACTGGGCTGCATTCTTAACAAAACTGCTTCAGCTCTGCTCCTGGCCCAGTAAGGGGCACTTGGTAAAAAGGGGTGGGTAATATTCCCTCACTCCCCTTGCGGGGACAGCTGTGGCTCTGATGAGTGAAGCTGGTGGGAAGGTCTGAGACCAGAGATGAAAAATAGTATCGTGAGGACAGCCCTCTCCAGCCTCTGCCACTGACCCTCAGCCTGCTGCAGCCCTGCTGGCCCCAAACCTAAGGTCAGTCCCTTTTTTGTTTTTGAGAGTCAAACAGGTTTATTAGCAAATGACCTGCAGTAATATTTAAAATCATATTACAAACTATCAGTTTGCCTGATCTCCAATTTTATTTATTTGTTCTTTTTTGTTATACATGACAGTAGAATGTATTTTGACATATTACAAATACATGGAGTACAACTTCCCATTCTTGTTCTTGTACATGATGTGGAGTTTCACTGGTCATATATTCATGCATGAACACAGAAAAGTTATGTCTGATTCATTCTACTATCTACCCTATTCCCACCCCCTCCCTTCCCTTCATTCCCCTTTGTCTAATCCAAAGAATTTGTATTCTTCCCTCCCGGACTTACTGTGTGTTAGCATTCATGTATCAGAGAGAACATTTGGCTTTTGGTTTTTTGGGATTGGCTATTTCACTTAGCATGATAAGTGAAACTCCAGTTCCATCCATTTACCAGCAACTGCCATAATTTCATTCTTCTTCATAGCTGGGCAATATTCCATTATGTACATGTACCACATTTTCTTTATCCATTCATTGGTTGAAGGTCATTTAGGTTGGTTGCATAGTTTAGCTATTGTGAATTGAGCTACTATAAACACTACTGTGGCAATGTCACTGTAGTTTGCTGATTTTTAGTTCTTTGAGTATATGCCAAGGAGTGGGATAATTGGGTCCAATAGTGGTTCCATTCCAAATTTTCTGGAAGAAACTCCATACTGCTCTCCAGAGTGGTTGCACCAATTTACAGTCCCACCAGCAATGTCTTTATCTCCAATTTTGAAAGCAATTGTTGGCCGGGTGTAGTGGCACACGCTTGTAATCCCAATGACCTGGGAGGCTGAGTCAGGAGGATCGCAAGTTCAACGCCAGCGTCAGCAATTTAACGAGGCACTAAGCAACTCAGTGAGACCCTGTGTCTAAAGAAAAGACAAAATAGGACTGGGGATGTGGCTCAGTGGCTGAGTGCCCCTGAGTTCAGTCCCTGGTTCCAAAAAAAAAAAAAAAAAAGAATGCAATTGTTATTTTATAGAATACAGTTGGCATTCAGTACCAGTGGTCAATTGGTTCCAACATCCTCAAGGATCCAAGAAGCTGAGGATATAAGTTGCTTATATAAAAAGAAATAATATTTGCATAGAACCTATGTACTCCTTTCCTATGTTTTACATCATCTCATTATTTACAATACTTAATACAATGTAAATACCATGTAAATAGCTATTGTACTCTATTAAGGAATAATGAGGAGGAAAATAAATCTGCACATGTTCGGTACAATTTTTTTTGTTCATTGTAGTTATACATAATATTGGGGTCCATTTTGACATACTTATATAAGCATGGAAGATGATTTGCTCCAATTCAGTTCTTAGCACTTTTCCTCCCTTCCTCCATACCCTGTTCCCTTTCCTTTACTCTACTGATCTTCTATGTATTTATAGTTTTTTATAACTTAGCGTTTTGGATATACATAAAGATGAAATTCACTGTGGTGTATTCATATATGTATATAGGAAAATTTGGTCAGATTAATTCCATCATTCCTCCTTTTTCCTGACCTTCCTTCCTCCCCCTCAATCCCCTTCTTGTGTTTCACTGATTTTCACATGATATGCCCCTTTTCCTTATTTTGGTCTAACTTCCCCACATAAGAGAAAGCATTTGATCCTTGACTTTCTGGGTCTGACTTGATGTTCTCCAGTTCCATCCATTTACTAGCAAATGCTATAATTTCATTTTTTTTATGACTGAGTAAAACTTAATTGTGTATATATAGCACATTTTCTTTATCCATTCATCTGTTGATGGGCACCTATCAGCCTCCTTTTTGCTCAGTCACATCTATGTCTGCCTGGAATGATAGTCCCTCTTCCATGTTCCTGGTTCACATTAATTACTGACTGTTGAAATTCTATGATTCTGCCCAATCTCTCTTTTCAGCCACCTGTTCCTGGAGCCTGTCAAGATCACAAATTTGGAAATGGGCTTTTGCACATTTACAACGTTTGAAAATCTCTTGGTCCCCTGCCACAGTCTGGTCTGGATTGGAGTCATGTCTCTCAGAACGTCATGGGACTGGGGAAGCCAAGGCCAAGGAGAATTCACACCTCTTGGCATGAAGAATCTTGGCCCTTCTCCCCATTCCCTTGGGTACTCAACAGAGGGGGACCCAGAGTACAGACACTCCTGATCATGACTCCATGTGCAAGTCAGGCTTTGCCTGATGGCCTCCCAGGATGTTGTCTGACCCAGAGGTCTGAACCGAGGACTTCCCATTCCATCCCTACATCTTCCTGCTGGAGGACCCAGTATAGCCTGTACCTTGGTGCACGAGTGCTTCTTTCTTGCCTTGGGGTCTATGGTTCCTTGCAGCCTCTGCCTCTTGTCTCTAGTTTTTATACCAGAGATGGGCTGATACTATTATCATGAGCTGCTTGATTCTAGGGTGTCCTGGTTCCCCTCCCAGTTCGGCTGAGCTTCCTCAGTTCTGCCTCCAGAAACCAAAGGTCTAAAAAGGGTTCTGGCTAAGGGCTTGCGCACTATGAA
>JAJEJO010044662.1:0-10030 GCA_020662805.1 Glaucomys volans | reverse complement strand
CTTAGGTAGTTATTTACTTCTGAATTTAGTCTTTAGAAGAAACTTGAAATCCCAATCCCAATCCCCTATAAAAACAAAGTCTGGTCCCTCTAAAAATGCATGAACAAAGAAGCTCTAAAACTGCTCAGGAAGCCAAGAATGGACCAAGTTCCCGAACACCATGGAGAAACCTTATGAGAAAGCCAAGCTTAGCTGAGAAAGCAACTTTCCCACCTGTATTTCCATAATAAGAAAAAATGTTAAGAAGTATATTCTGTTTCTGCACATTCAACAGGAAGGTCTGAACTGCCAGAGAGGTTGCAAAATCAGGCCATGAGATGCACAGTCAATCAGCGGTCTGATGATGACATCTGTGGATGATGAATTAAGGTTTGGCACAGTCCTTTCAATTCAATAATTTCACCTACTAAATGCATACCAAGTAAACACTATACTCAGCCTACAGGGAACACAAATGTGAATCAGACTCTTGCAAGACTCAGGTCCTCACCTGCGGGAACAGAAAACCAAGTTACTGACAGTTGACTTCACAATCTGATAAATGTTCTAACTTGTATTACAGATAAAAAGCTCTGGGTGTTTTACAGAGAACTGAATCAATCTGATTGAAGGGAGAGGAACTGGAAAGACTTCAAGAAATACTAGAAAGGCAGAAACAGAATCTAGGTCAAAGGTAAATGTTCACAAACTTATTGGATAAGGCAGTGAAGGGAATGTCCAGGGGACATGGTAGTTCAATTTCCCTGAACTTAGCATATGTGGGAAGGAACAATAGTGGGAGGTAAGCTGTCTGGTAAATGGGGTAGAGGTCAAAAGCTCAGACCTCACAGCCTAGCGCTCCTTCCCTTCTTACATTGTACTTGTAAATGGATTTCCATCAAAGCTGACTTCAAGTGACTACTTAAAAGTCAATTCCTGCCTTCCACAAATTCCTCTAATGATCAAGATATACTCATTGTTTTACCCCCTTCTTACGTTCTTGACTGCCATCCTTCAAGACAGGAGAAAAGACTGCCAGTACTTTTTATGGTTGAGCTGAGTTATCACCCACTACACATGATGTTTACCTTGACCAAGCTCCTTAAGAATCAGGAATGCTTTCAGGGCAAACAGAATTCAATAGCCTGTTTTTTCTTATTTTTTTTAAAGTCAGTCATTCAATTGTACTACGGTTCTGTACATGTTAGGATTATTTTTTACAAAAACCCAATGGTGGTCTCTAATTCACTGAACATTTTTAATCTCTGGATAACCTTAAATGCTGAGGGTTTGACTTTCAGGAATAGTACCAGTTTTTCAGAAAACTGACCTGGCTTCAGGTAAATTGTATGACTTAAACAAAGGCCTCTCACAAGATAGCCAGTGTGACAGAATGGACTATGGCAGCCATTGTCCAAGGGGGTTCTGTGAGCAAAGGCTGGTAAGTGGGATCATAGAGGCACTTCTAGGCTGAATCCCCCAGAATGATACTGTGGTAGCAAAAATGGACGAGGCAGTAGCAAGCAGACTTACCACTTTCAGAGCTGCTCAGTGCTCCAGGTCTCAAGGACCTGTCCACCACTGGTGGCTTAGCTGACCATGCAGTGTGTTACAGTCTGAAGGCTGTGTGGATGACACAGATGAGGTGGGGAACACATCTAAGGACGGCTTTTCCAAGTCAGGCACCAGTGGGCCACCTAGGCCAGCGTCTACCTTCTCAAATTCCTGTACAATTTCCAGTCACTCTTTTTCAAGTTCCTGGTTCCAGATCGTTTCCTCAAAGGCATGGAACTGTTCCTGTTCCAGTGTTGCTGCTTCTGCTGTGCTATCCTCTGTCCTTACTGTTCTAGCTCTTGCTGAATAGCCATGTTCCCAGCAAATTCCTCCACTTCCTTCTCCTGCAAAGAGAGAAAAAGATTTCGGCCAACACTTCACACCTCAGAAGAAAGGCTTCCCAGGGAAAGAGAGATTTCCAAAACATACTCCTGTGCTAGTTTGATTTTCCAACACACGATCTATGCTTCCCTTGGTACCACTATACTGATGGGATACAGGCTCCACCCCTTTCGACCCAGCCACCTTATACCAGTGTTCAAACAGTTAAAGTCCCAATACTTTCAGCTTTATGTATAACCAAACGTAAATGAATTTACTAACACATTACATAACAGGATCTAGTCATTGGTTTAGTAATACTATACCATAATTCTGAAGTAGTGATCAATGTAGATGCTCTTTTGGGATATCACAACAATTGCAATATGATACAAAAATATCTTGATTTCTGTTGGTGACAAACTTAGAAATATTTTGAACATGGATTTTGTCTTAAGCCTACAATAAACATGGGAAAAAATGCTAAATGTCAGTTGGTGGATAGGAAAAATAAGAACCATTTCCTCATCCAAATTCATGGTCTTCCTGAATTCAATCCATGAATCCTGAGAGTTTCCTGGACCCCGGGTTAAGAACCTCTTCACTAGAGGGTCTCAGCCATTCTCATGGCTTCAGAACCATCTGCATTTTGAGGTCATCCTTATTTACATTTTCAACCCGGTTCTCTTCTCTGAGTTCAGTCAGACTGGTACATTCAACCTCCTATTGACATTTCTGCTTGAACATCTCATAGGCATCCCAAATTTAACTTGTAAAAAAAATAAACCAAGAATCCAGGGGTACTACCACTGAACTACATCTCCATTTTATTTATAAATTCTATATTATTTACATACACTATTTATATATTTCAGACACAGAGTCTCAGTACATTTACCAGACTGGCTTTGAACTTTCAATTCTCCTGCCTCAGCCTCCTTAGTATTCAGGTTTGCAAGTGACTCAGCTCCTCAGATCATTTTGACACACAGTCAGGAAATGGACTACCAAATTGCTTAAGGCAAAAAGTGTGGTCAATCATGATAGCATCTTTTCCCCAAGATTAGAAGTAAATTCCCTGGACTCTATCTCCATTTAGCATATCCATGTGCCTCTCCCCATGCTGCCATGCTTCACTACTTCAAAGAACTAGCCTTTTCCTGAATTGGTAAAATTTCCTGAGTTTCCTGGCTGCTTTTCCTGCCTTCTCTGAGCACACCTTCACCATTTACCACACAAAAACCCACACTCATATTTTAAAAATACAAGTTTAGATCACGATTGTACTTTACTTTTCAATGGCTTTCTATTGCTGTCAGGATAAAATGCAAAGTCCTTGCCATGGCCTATAAGTCCTGCAGAATCCAGTCCCAGGACTTTTTTCCCAAGTATATTTTTATTGTCTTCCTTCAATTCCATTATCAATATGTATTTATCTTTTTCTATGTAGCTTTGGATAGAACACAAAGACATTATCCCTATTGAAAAAGAGACATAAGTTAATACAATGTGTGCTGCTTCTCCAGAAGAGGCCAGATGGCAAAGGGATTGGGGACCCAGGACACAAGCCACCAGGGATCACAGAATTTCACAGTATAATCCACTGTTGTAGAAACCAGAAAATGACCCAGGGATGAGGACCCCAGACAAAAGTGTCCCCAGAGCAAGATTTGGAGATGATCCTTATATGTGGAACAACTTAAGAAAAGACCAATCACCACTGAGATGTCCAAATCTGAGAGTCTTTATTAGTCGTCCATTTGACTGTCTTACCCAATGCCCCAAAAATGGTTATTGGGAGAACAGCCCTGACCTAGGGTTGCAGGGGTTTTTCTACCATAAGTCATCAATCATAAGTGTCCATTGCTGTGATTTAAAATTACCAACTAACATCATGAGACCTAAAATTAGCAGAAGGGGGTAGTGGGACAAAATGACCTTAGGTAGGTGCACATTAAAAATGGTTACTAACGTCTAGATAATCACTGTTGAAGTCAATGTTGACATGGTACATTGTTTAGGAAAACAGGAATCCAAAAGAGCAATTTTTTATCATACAAGAATTGTCATTTTGTGTTGCCAAACATGTCATGCTAAGCAACTGTTGATGGGTACAAAGGCAGGGTGTTCCAATGGGAGAAGCATTTCCTGCATAACATGGATTCTCAAGGTAAAATGCAGTCTGTTTAGTTCTTGCCATTTAGCCTGGCCTATAACATTTCCATGGAGTCAAATATGTCAAACCATCACAATCTGTCTTCTACTGTGGGATAGATAACAGATTCACAGCCAAGTGCCACTGTGGTAATAGACTGGTGGTGACTTCTGACAACCTGTCCTCATTTTTAAGCAGCAGTGAGGAGACTGGTGTATAGAAACTTCAAAAATCAGCCAAAAGCCTTTACTCAGGAATGGGGTCACTGATTGACCCACTTTGCTGGTGGAAAATGAGCCACTGAACATTTACAGGGCCAAGGTTTATATAAGTTATTTTGAGGTGTGGTCTAGTGAGCATAACAGTTTTATTGGACACTCAGGTGTTTGACCTTTCTTGGGTCAGGGATCTGTGGGCAGCATCTGGAGAGGATTTACTTCGAAGAACTCCTAGACACTGGTATTTTAGGAATGATAAAAACCCCTCCCTGTCTGCAGCTAGCACCTGGAAACATTTGTCTTGGGAGATGAAGGCTTTCCCTGCATGCATTGCAATGCTACAAAAGCCTATCTAGAACATTGCTAAGTTTGGGGGTGCTCTGAAAGCAGAAATGAAATGTGTGCTAAAGAGAAATTGTTCAGATTTGTAAAATGTTTGCTGTGAACCCATTGGGAATATTAGAGTGACAGAATTTGAAAAGTAAATATTTGGGAAGAAAAAGATGGGATGAACTGCTTCAAATACAGCGAACTGTCTCAAATGCATTGGAGCCTTGTGAGCTTGTACATTATTATTGCATGCAAATGATGTTCTTTTTCCCTTCAAGTTGGAATTACCTGGTGTACTTGTCCCTTCAGAAGAAGGCTACAGTGAAACCATAACATTGCATTGTTAAAATCTTATGAAAGATATGTATGGAAAACTGTACACTCTGAACATTCTGAAAAGTATGATTAAAATAGATTTACAAACCTCTCAGCACTAATTATTGTCCAACTCTAAGTGGGTCAATTCCTTAGGATAAAATTATTGAGTTATTTGTATCACCACCTTTCCCTTTCCTTAGCCTAATTACTTAGAATTTATCCTTCCTTTATTTTAAATTCTTTCTACTATCTAGCATGCAAATGAACACTATTATCCTGAGAAATAAGCCCCATCTTTACCCTCTGCCCTCAGCCCTTGAACACCAGTACTGACCCCTTCCCTCCCACTCCACACACTTCTTCCAAAGGGAAGGAGAACACCTTTGTGTCCTTTGGAGGGCGACTTGCTCATCACTGAGGTGGAAGGAATTTAATTAGGTTATCACATGTGGTGATAAGACATGCTGAGCATGCCCCATTCCCCACTGCTGCTTAACATGCCAGGACAGGTGGTCCAAAGCCACCACCAGACAGTCTGTTGCTGCTGTGGCACTTGGGTGGGCTCTGTCTTGTGTCCCCATGGTAGAATGCAGATCATCTCCAAATCTTGCTCTCCTGATACTCTTCTTTGGGGTCTTTGTCCCTGGCTCATTTTCGGACGTTTTACAACAGTGGATTATATTGTGAAATTCTGTGATCCCTGGTGGATTGTGTCCTGAATTCCCAAGCCATTTCCCATCTGGCCTCTTCCTGAGAAGCAGGACACATTATATTAACTTATGTGTCTTTTTCAATAAGGATAATATCTTTGTGTTCTATCCACAGCTACATAGAAAAACATAAATATTATATTGTTCAATGCAAATGAGGGAATGCAATAAACAAGTAAACTTGAAAAAAAATAAGATGTAGATTAATCTATGGTTGGAGCGCCACCTATAGTTTCTTTAAAGACTGGTCTCCTGTCAGCAAGAAAAAAGACACTGCAAAACAAGTTGGTGAGCATGCATGGAAAGATCTTTAATATGTGTGTTTGTCAATAGTAATGATTAAATGTATACATGAGGAACCAGTTGAATTTGAGACCTATGTTGTTCCTTTGTTTCCTGCTAGTTAGCTATGAGTTATATAAATTATTTCCTAATACTTTAAAACCTTTTTGGTTTAAATTTCCAAACTCAAGGTTGAGAATTGTAAAAAAGAGTTAAAAAGAGAAAGGAATTTTAGGGTTACTTAGTGCAGTTTGGGTGAGGGATTTTAACATGTTATACTTCCTTCACACATTTATTTCATAAATTGGCTTATAAGCACACACTAACATTTTATACTTCTAATTTAAAAAATGATCTTTTTGTTATACATGATTGTAGAATGTATTTTGACATATTATGTACATGGAGCACAACTTCCCATCCCTGTGGTTGTACATGATGTGGAGTTAAACTGGTAATATATTCATATAAACAAATGTGGTCTTTCCATACAGGATAATCATAGGCAATCTTAAACAGGGACGAAGGACTCACACTTTGCAACACGGATAATCCTTGAAAACAGTGTTCTAACTGAAAGAAGCCAAGTATAAAGGGTCAAATATTGTTTGATTCCTTTTTTATGAAATGTCCAGAAAAGGCAACACCAGAGAGAGGAGTGGTTGCCTGGGGCCCTGGTGAGGAGGGAATGGGAATGTCTTCAAACATGTAGAAGCGCTTCTTTGTGGGCTTATGAAAATGTTATGAATTAGATAGTGGCGATGGTCGCACAACCTTGAGAAATGACTAAATGCCACTGAATTGCACAGTTTTGAATGATAAATTTTGGTATGTGAATTATATATACAGGAATAATTTTTAAAATGTAAATTAGTAATATTTGCGTGGTTATGATCCGCTTCCTCCATCACCTTCTTGCGCTACTCCAATCCTTTCCTATCCTCCCCCAAGGTCCCTCACCCTCTCCCAGGGCACATTCTCCCCAGGACTCTGGCCTCCAGAAGAAACTGTGCACAATTGAGATTCTGGGTCCAGTGGCTATTGACTGTCAGCACCAGCGGCCCCAACAGTGCCCCGTGCCCGTGCACTGTCTGCTCAGAGTGGGTGGGGATGGACGTCAAGAGCTTATTTTTCTTGTGAGCTTTGGTTGATGGTATCGGTCTCAGATGGCAGCACGTCCAGAATCGGTAGAGGAACTGCTCACAGACCCCCACAGTTTAGTATTTATCCTCGTTTCCATCTGTGACCTCGGCACCAGTAATGTCTGGAAGCTGTGTTCTGAAAGCCAGGCTGGCTAACTGCGGGCAATTGATATCATGGAGGAATTGAGGTCTTAGTCCTCAAATGGAGGCCTTGCTAGTCTGCATACAATTTGATCGTATAGCTCTAGATCATTAGCAAAATGGCACAGCGATACTGGCCTTGTGTGCTTGAAGGCTAATTGAAGGAGTGCATCTCTGCTGCCCTGGTTCATGGATGTTGAATAAATGATTATTTACTTCATGCCACGTTCTGGGTGGGCCTCATGCTGCTGCTGTTCACTTGGCTAGGTCCCAGGTTATCAGCTGCCCTCAGGATAACTGTGAACCCTTGCCACACCCCTGGTAGACTCCCCCACGTTTTGTATTCGCCTTCCCCAGCCATGCTTCTAGGTGACTCAAACCTGCTGGAGGATGTACCCTGAGTCTTATCTTCTAAAATGCCTTTTTGGTAGATCATAAGACCTAGGCCATTCTCCATGAGGGTTTTTTGCATTTCTCCTGGTCAACCTGAACCCATCTTCTGCCATTTTCACTTTGGTTCCGATTTTAGACTTTTAACCCTAACCTCAAATTTTGTGTCTTACTTCAGCCATTTTACCCATTCCTGATTCTTCTTATAAGTTGAAAAATCTCTCTTCTTTTCCCCTTCCTAGTGCTGGATCATATTCCTTCTTTCCTATCCTTTACCCCTGTTCTCACTGTCCAAATATCAGTTCCTGTCTTCTCATGCAGGTTTGATCACCACCTCTCCCAAAGAAAGCACAGTTAACACAATTCAACACTCAGAAGTCCTCTTTATTACTTATACATTAATTCTATGACAATTCTTCATTCAAGTTTTAAGTGTTAAGAGTATATTGGAATGAATGAATTTATATATATATATATGTGAAAAAGCATTTGCTACCCAAGTGGTAACAAAAAGCCTCTATATTATTCATTAATCAAGTCTATTACATTTCTTTATTCAATTTTTAAATTTTGAAAATATATCAAAATAAATAGATTTGTACCACTTATATCTACAGATATGTGGATACCTATGTTGTGCCAAGATAGTATCAGAAGACCTCTTCATTGCTTATTTATTAAGCACTTGTATCACATTTATTTATTGTATTTTATTAATTTTTATAAAAAATTAATTTTAACCTATCTATAAATATATAAATGTGGAAAACTATTTGGTATTCAATTAGTACCAAAAAGTCTCTTATTACCAGCCTATTAATCATTTCTGGTACATTGGTTTATTCAATTTATTCTGTTTTGAAACTATACCAGAATGAAAGAATTTGAATCTACCTACGTGTCATATCTGGAACACATTTGTTACCCAGTGGTACCAAATGGCCTGTTTATAATCCTTCATATCTCAGTTTTTCCTGAGGAAAGGATTATAAAGTCCTCTATATTATTTATATACTAACCAATCTTATTACCTTTCTTCATTTAATATTATTAAATTTTGAAAGCATATAATAATAAATAAATTTGTATCTATCTACATACATGAGGAAATTATTGGTAGCTACATGGCACCATCAATTTTGACAGATCTTAAATTGTGTAGCCATAGTAGTGAGCAGTTTCCATATCTCTTTCCCTCTCAATGAAAAACTGTACTCTCCCCAAAGCAGTGTATTTGACAGCATTTTCTCGCTCTCGTTGAGCCTTCTTCTTCGAGGCTTTCCGCCCTGGCCTCAGTTCTTCCACGATGGGAGTTGACATGACTGGCTCAGGAACATTGGGTTTCCTCCATGGAATTGGTTGAGGGCAAAGACATGGAGGAGATATTTGTTTTGAGGTTTGGGTGGTTGTGACTGGAACTTGTTCACAACAGTGGAAAGAGGGTTCCGCTGGACAGAAGTGCACGATGACATTCTGGAGGGTGCAGGCCTAGAGGCAGCAGATTGAGGGACACTAGGCCTGGGAGAAGTGGTCAAGCCTGAATGCATTGAGGTGGATATAACTGGCTGAGCTGGCTTGGCAGGACCCATCAAAGATGTGTTGGCAGTTGCTGGTCGGGACTGCTTGAATGCCAAGGGTGGAGCTGAGCTAGTAGGAGCAGTCTGGGCAGGGTGAACCCCAGTGGGTCTACGTGAGGCCAGAGACTGTGGCCTCCGACATACAGGTTGAGGTTCAGATTTCTCTGGGGACAGAAGAGGCAAAGGCACCAATTTCACCTTCCAGGAGGTGGAAGCTCATCCTGGGATGGAGATGGGCACTCTTTTTGAGCTCTGATATCTGGTTTCTGGGCTTTGTCTTGAGTTTTCTCAGGACCTTTAACTGCCAGCCAGGGTTTCACAGCTGGGCAAGGATGGGGGTCTTTGATACTGATTGAGTTTCCCAAAGCCCTGGAGGAAGAGAGCCCAGTTTTCTTCTCATTCCTCTTCCCCAGTGCATGGAAAACCTGCACTGACTCCAGCATGTGCATGCCTAGATAGCTTCGAGGCTTTTTAAAGGTCTCTTGGCAGAGCTCAGGTTGATTTCCTTCCTCTTTGCCTTAGGAACCATTGGCTTCTCTTCTGCCTTGACCTTATTGCCTGGCTGCTTACTCTCTTCTGCTTTCTTGCAGTTGTTTTCTCTGATCCTTTTGTTCTTTTCTTGCCGCTGGCCCTTTGCTTTGCTGTTCCTGCTGAATGCAGTGTTCTGAGGCTTGCTGTTAGAATGCTTGGCTGTGTTCACAGGAGCCCTATGACTGTCTGCATCATTGCAAGCATCTTCTCCTTCTAATGGGCGCTGTGGGTGCTTTGGCTGCATTTTGGCCTTAGAAGGTCCATCAGGAGGCTCCGAGGCTTTGTGCTTGTTCTTCCTAACTACATCAGAGGGACCCTTTATGACACTTGAGTTTTCCTGCTCCTGAGTCACCACAATTGCTCTGGTCTCATTGACTTTTAT
>JAJEJO010044659.1:0-12260 GCA_020662805.1 Glaucomys volans | reverse complement strand
CCAGGGAAGCTGGGGGGAGTGGCACAGAATAGTTCCCACTTCCCGCCAGAGACTGCGTTCCCAGAGTTTCCCGGTTGAAGCTCCCCTGACGCAGCCGAAGGCCCTAGGAAGCTGGTAATGAGCCTTCTCCGCCAGTTAAGCCGCCAAAATGGTGTGGGGTAGTTCCATCTCCCCACCAGAGTCCGCGATCTCAGAGTTTCCCGGACGCCTCTGAATGCCCAGGTAGCCTGAGATGCTCGGTCTCTGCCTGGGAGGCCGCTGGCTGGTGCTGGAGCCCCGGCCAGTGACTCCGAAGCGCTACTGGGGACCCGCACTCACTTGGCTGTCGCAGATCCAGGTCGGTGGCTCCGAAGCAGCTGCAGGTTCAGGCGCTCCCAGATCGGATCGTAGCTGTCCGGCTCCCGGATCGTCGCTCGCTTCCCGCGGCGGGCCGAGCCCAGCCCGGCTGAGTTGGTTCTGGAGCTGCACCTGGGGACCCCTTATATGTGCTTTGAATATTAAATCTCGTTGAGAGTCATATTCCTGCTGTTTGAATCCCGAGCAAGTAGGAATCCACGGAGCAAGTAGGAATGCAGCCTTCCTCTAATCCGCCATCTTGGATCTCCTAAAATCCTCTGTTTGTTTTTGCAGTGTGGTGATTAAACCCAGGGACACTCTACCACTGAGCCACAGCCCAAGTCCTTTTTATTTTACTTTGAGACAGGGTGTTAAGTTGCCCAGGCTGGCCTCAAACTTATTTACTTGTTTCTCCTGCCTCAGCCTCCCTAGTCACTGGGATTACAGGCATGTTCCTATTTCTTCCTTTAATGCAAGGAGATGATCTTAACTTCTACTACACAGGAAAAAAATAGGTTATTCTTTTCTTTTCTTTTCTTTCTTCCTTTCTTTCTTTCTTTCTTTTCTTCTTCTTCTTCTTCCTTTTTCTTTTCTGGTCAAGTGTAAGTGAAGTCCTTCTGCGGTCCCGAATGCGAGTTCCAACAGGCTGTTGGACTGTTGTGGGATCGTCCGGAAGGATTCCCCAATCCCTAAGCCTTAATGGTACATCCCATCCACGGGCGCCAGACAGCGGAAAATCGCCTGCATTCTTAATAAAAGACATTCTAATTGGGGTAAGATGAAATCTTAAGGTGGTTTTGATTTGCATTTCTCTTATAACGAGGGATGTTGAACATTTTTTCATAAATCTGTTGATTGCTTGTAGATCTTCCTCTGTAAAGTGTCTGTTCATTTCCTTGGCCCATTTATTGATTGGGTTATTAGTGTTCTTGGTATAAAGCTTTTTGAGCACTTTGTAGATTCTGGAGATTAGTGCCCTATCTGAAGTGTGTGTGGCAAAGATTTTCTCCCACTCTGAAGGCTCTCTCTTCACATTGCTGATTGTTTCCTTTGCTGAGAAAAAGCTTTTTAGTTTGATTCTATCCCAATCATTGATTCCTGCTTTTATTTCTTGTGCTTTGGGAGTCATGTTAAGGAAATCTGGTCCCAGGCCACCATGATGAAGATTTGGACCTATTTTCTCTTCTATTAGGTACAGGGTCTCTGGTCTAATTCCTAGGTCCTTGATCCATTTTGAGTTTAGATTTTTGTACAGGGTGAGAGATATTGTTTTAGTTTCATTTTGCTGCATATGGATTTCTCCACTTCCATTCAACATCGTCCTTGAAACTCTAGCCAGAGCAATTAGACAGACCAAAGAAATTAGAGGGATATGAATAGGAAAAGAAGGGCTGAAACTATCCCTCTTTGCTGATGACATGATTCTCTATTTAGAAGACCCTAAAAATTCCACCAGAAAACTTCTGGAACTCATAAATGAATTCAGTAAAGTAGCAGGATATAAAATTAATGCTCATAAATCAAATGCATTTTTATTTGTAAGTGATGCATCCTCTGAGAGAGAAATTAGGAAAACTATACCATTCACTATAGCCTCAAAAAAAAATAAAATAAAATACTTGGGAATCAATCTAACCAAAGAGGTGAAAGACCTCTACAATGAGAACTGCAGAACACTAAAGAAAGAATTTAAAGAAAGTCTGAGAAGATGGAAAGATCTCCCATGTTCTTGGATAGGCAGAATAATATTGTCAAAATGGCCCTACTACCAAAAGAACGATACAAATTCAATGCAATTCCAATTAAAATCCCAATGATGGACCTCATAGAAATAGAGCAAGCAATGACGAAATTCATTTGGAGGAATAAGAGACCCAGAATAGCTAAAGCAATCCTTAGCAAGAAAAGTGAAGCAGGGGGTATCACAGTACTGGACCTCCAACTATATTACAGAGCAATAGTAACAAAAACAGCATGGTATTGGCACCAAAATAGACAGGTAGATCAATGTTACAGAACAGAGGACACAGATACAAACCCACATAAATACAGGTATCTCATACTTGACAAAGGAGCCAAAAACATACAATGGAGAAAAGACAGCCTCTTCAAAAAATGGTGCTGGGAAAATTGGAAATCCATCTAAATTTTTTTTAAAAATTATAGTTTTATTATATACAGTTACGAGAATTGTTAAAAAGTCTCTATTATGTATTGTTAGCACAAAAAGACCAGGCAAGATGCAAATCTCACATGTCGTCTCAGCTCTTTATTCAGGGGGATGAATTGGTGCCCATGGACCCACTCTCCTGGTGGAAAATGAGCCACTCAACAAAAAAAGGAACTGGGTTTATATAGGTTATTTTGAGGTGTGCTCTAGGGAACCTATGTCAGTTTTGCGTAGTCAGGAATGTGGGCCTTTTGGTCAAGGTCTGTGGACAGTGCCTAAAAGGATTTTACTTTGGAGGAGATAATGCCTCCTAGAGACTGTTTTCTTTTGAGGATGATAAAACATCCTCTGCCTGCAACCAGCATCTGGAAAACATTCATCTTGGGAGATGAAATCTGTCAATGCATGGCCTTCATTTTTGCTCCCGTTTCTTTTTCTCAGGCCTCATTATTTTGGGAATTTCCTATTCTCCATATCCATTATGTATTATAATGCACCAATAAAATATAAATGAAAATATTTTTATTTAATAAAATTAGAAGTTGGAGTAATATCTATTCAAGTTCTTAGTATACTTTTACTATACTTATTTGGGTTTTTTTTTTAAATGTTGAGTCTTAGGAGATTTTTATATGATCTAGGTATAAGACCTTTCTCCATTATACAATTTACAAATATTTCTCCCATTTCATAGATAGCTTTTTCTATTTTTTAAAATATTTTTTTTAGTTGTGAATGGACACAATGCCCTTATTTTATACCTTTATTTATATGTGGTGCGGAGGATCAAACCTAGTGCCTCACACGTGCTGGGTGGGCACACCACCACTTAGCCACAACCCCAGCCCCATAGGTTGCTTTTTCATTCTGTTGATTGTGTCCTTTGATTTTTCAGAAGTTTATAAGTTAAGCCAGGCACAGTGGCACAAGTCTGAAACCCCAGCAACTTGAAAGGCTGAGGCAGGAGGATCACAAATTCAAGGCCAGTCTCAGTAATTTAGCAAGGCTCCAACAAACTTAGTGAGAACTTGTCTCAAAATAGGAAGGCCTGGGGTTGTGGCACAGTGGTTAAGCACCCCTGGGTTCAATCACCAGTGCCAAAAAATGAAAAATAAAAAATGGGAAGTTTTAAGTGTAATGTAGTTGTCATTTATCTATATTTATTTTGTTTCCTGTGCTCAGTTTCAAGCACAAGACATATTGCCAAATCTAGTTGTCCTTAGTATTTTCCCTGTATTTTGTTCTAAGACTTTTATAGTATCAAGTCTTATGTTTAGGTCTTTGATCCATTCAAGTTAATTTTTATATAAGTTGTATGCAATGTAAGGTCAAGATCCAACTTTATTCTTTTTTCATGTTGAAAACCAATTTCCCAACACCATTCATTGAAGAAACTATCATTTCCCTATTTAATAATCTGGAACTCTTGTTAAAAGACATTTGACCATGTAAGGATTTGTTTGGGGGTATCTTTATAATATTCCATCAGTCTATAGGTCTGTCTTTATGCCAGCTCCATACTGTTTGTAATGAGCTTGGACATCATGAAGTGCAAAATTTACAGCATTATTTCCACAAATACTTTGACTGTCTGGACTCTATTTGAGACTGAGATTCCATTTGGACTTCAGGATATATTTTCTATGTCAGTGGGATTTTTATAGGCATTTCTTTAAAAATGTAGATCACGTGGGATAGTATTAACATTTTTTAAATAGTAAGACTTCCAATCCATGAACATATTAT
This sequence comes from Glaucomys volans, assembly GCA_020662805.1. Classification (NCBI taxonomy): domain Eukaryota; kingdom Metazoa; phylum Chordata; class Mammalia; order Rodentia; family Sciuridae; genus Glaucomys; species Glaucomys volans. The sequence continues at coordinate 8,008 of JAJEJO010044659.1, read as the reverse complement.
ATCTCTCCATTTATTTGTGTCTTCTTTAATCTCTTCCATCAAGGTTTAATATTTTTAGTGTACTGATTTTTGCCTCCTTGCTTAAGTTTATTCTTGTTTTATACTATTAAATGAAGTTTTCTAAAGATTTTTGTTAAATGGTAATTTATATAACATAAAATATATGCATTTATTGAGTAAATACTTATCAAATATTTATATATAATTACACCTTTCCCATCATTATTGTCTTACATTTTTCAGTATTTTAATTAGGTTTTTATATCTCTTCTTTCATATTATCTTTCAATTGGCCCTATAAAGAATCTAGGATATTTATTGGTGCCCATCAAAATATTTACATACATATTGGTTATGTTTAACCATTCATGTTTATAAATTCGTCCAACAAAAAGTTAATTCGACATCCATTATTTGTCCTCCCTTGTGTATGTAATTTCAGGTAATGTTAATAGACCCTAACCACATGAAGGCGTTATTAGATCCTTTAAATCAATAGGGCAATTCCAAAGAGCAGGGAGGAAAACAAATACAGTGCTTAAAACCCCAAGTTTTCTTTTAGATTAAAACATCCTGCAGAAGTTTTCAATCTTCAGTATGACTAGATATAACTGAAGTTTTCTCTGTGACATGTAAATAAAGTAAGCACAAAGATAATATTATTCAGGAGTTCAACTGATAGGTGTGATGCTTATAAGCATCTAGAACAAACTCGTCAATTTGACTTCTTTATTCTTAGAGACTTAGAGGTCATCCCTACATGTTAGAAACAAACATAGCAATGACCATATTCTTCTGAATAAATCAGTGACAAAGATACTTATTAGCCGTCTGCTATGGCTTGACTGTGTCCCCAAATGTTCATATGCTGGAAACTTATCCCCAATGCAGCCGTGCTGAAAGATGGCACCTTTAAGAGGTGATTGGATCCTAGTGGTGAATGTGCTGATGTTCATTTATAGGAGCAGTTTGGTTCATGGGAGGGTCACTTTCTGATAAAAGAATGAGTTCAGTCCCCAGCCCCCCTCTGTCATGCATGTGTTCTATTTGATGTCATGGGATGATACAGCAAGAGCACCCTCATCAGATGTTGAGCAGATGCCCTTGGACTTCCCAGTTTCCAGAACTATAAGCCAAATACATATCTTTTCTTTATAAATTCCCCCCCACACAGTCTTCTTCTCTAGCCACACCAGATGAACTAAGAGATCGTCAGTCATTCATAACATTACATGGCTGACTCACATTGTTCCAGAAGAGACCCTTAACAATTTTCCCAGAAACAATGCCTTACCTAAAAATAGTAACAAAAAGGTAGCAATTTTTGCACACTGCAAAAGTGTGAAAAGGACCACCTATGTGTGCAATTTGACTAACTCTAGAAAAACCAAGAGTCTGCACAACTTTCTGAAATTACCCCTGTAATGGAGATAATTTTATAGTTTTATAATATATATTTGATATATATTTTCAAGTTCTGGGGAATCTCATTGTCCTTTGAAGTGAAGGATTTTAGTACTTAGGGGAAAAGCAGATACTGAGTCCTATATCACTGAAGTCATTGATTGACTTTAACTGTCAAATTAGATTGTTGCTTGAGTTGGCAGCAGGGAAATTGAGTTGCATACCAGGACTTGTGAAAAGCGGAGTTTTTAAATTATTTTACATATAAAGAACCCATGCCTAGAGGAATCAGGTCATATTAGTTTCTTCAAATATATAAAGAAGTTACATCTTTCTTCTTCCAAATATATTTAGACCATGAAGTTGCTGCCCAAAGCTAAGAAAGCAAAAGAATTTGGGGCAAGGCAAAGTTCATAGCCTGATGACTTTCAGTACTTAGGGGAGTGGAAAAGAGGAGAAAGTCAAGCATCAGCCATCACCTCTACCACCCCCTATTATTCAACTCTGTGGAAAGATGACAATTTTATAGGAAATGCCTAAAACATCAGCTGGTGGTCTGTTTCCCTGGCAAACAGAGGGGAGGGGCTAAATGCCACCAGGAGAAACCCAACCCCCACCCCTCATGCTGTTATTTTCAACTTGATGTGCAGAGATGGCTCAGAAGGAGCAGCCAAGGGGAACAGACAAGTAACAATCCTCAGTGTCTATTGTCCCCAGAACCTGGGTGCCACATTCAGGAGACTCAGAATTCTGAAGTAACTTCATGGAGAAGATGGTATTAAGATTGCATGGGTTCAAAGCAAAGGAGCCAATTTTCATGTTGCCTTAAGGAACAAAGCCAGCTACAGGCCACATGTAAGACACAACCTAAAATAAAGTGACTTAGAAAGGGTAAGGATTAAGGGGTAAAGTGTATCACAAACATGGAAACAATACACAAATAAAAGAACTATCAAGACATCCAAGTAGAATTCAAGCTTAGAGTAATAAATGTGAAAAGACACATTTTAATGCTAAAAGCTGTATTTCAAATACCAACAGAATGCTTAGAAAAAATTATAAACCAAATACACAGCAGCAACCTTTATGATGCAGAATGTACAGGAGATTTGAAGTGAGTTAAAAACACTCTAATAGTAGACATCCACGCACAAATCGAATGGACAAAAAAATAAGTAAGGATGCAGTGTGCTTAAACAACCTAATCAAGGAAATAGAATCGAGGTATATTATGGTCATGGGTCACTTAACAATGGGGATCTATTCTGAGAAATCATTAGAGGTGAATTCATACTTGTGCAAACATCATAGAGTTATCCTCACACAAACCTGGGCAGTGTAACTCATGGGAACATGGCTGGATGGGATCCATCAATGATGAAAACATTGTTATGTGTCATGTGACTTGGGAAGCACACAGATACCTCTGAAAGTAAAGGCTGTGTATAAAACACATATCTATTGATTTCTGACTACAGTGACAACGTGGTACACGAGAGGGCCATGGGAAAGGCAGTTTCACAAAACAGCCTATGGATGGTAGAGCTGCCCAAAGAGGAAACATACTGTGGGAATCACATTTACAGTACAGAATGTGAATGGTGTGAAGGTATGTTATCAATGTTACATAAAGTAAAAACAATGGAATTTGGGATGAAGATAAATAGGGGAATCATATGAAACAGATGGTTACCTTCATGGAAGCCAATACAATAAAAATGAAACTTTTAATTAAAAAAAATAGCAAGTCTGCTATGGAAATCAGTATGGAGGTTCTGCAAAATACTAGAAATGGAACCACCATATGACCCAGCTATACCACTCCTCAGTATTTATCCTAAAGAATTAAAGTCATCATGCTATAGCAATACTTGCATACCCTTGTTTTTAGCAGCACAATAGCCAAACTATGGAACCAGGTATCCATCAATGAATGAATGGATAAAGAAATTGTGCCATTTATACACAATAGTGTTTTATTCTGTCATGAATTATGTTGTTTACAGGAAAATGATTGGAACAGGAGAACATTACATTAAGCAAAATAAGTCAAACTCAGAAGGTCAAGGGTTGTGTGAGTTCTCTTATATGTGAAAGCTAGAGAGGAAAAGGGAAAATTGTGGGGTGAATCTCACTAAAATAGAAGGGGGATCAGTAGAGTAGAGGAAAGAGACCAGAGGGAGGGCGTAAGGGAGGGAATGGGGAAATCCTTGGGAATGACATTGGCCAAATTATACTGTTATATTGTGTACATGCATGAATATATAACAACAAATCCCACCATTATGCAAAACTATAATGCACTAATAAAAATATGAAATAAACAATAGGCCCTGAGAAGGGGGAATTTGTTAGTTCAACCCTTATCATTTTACTTAAATGTTTACTTTATGAGAACTAAAATTTCCTAATAAAATTTTTTTTCTGAGCTGAGTATGGTGGCACATGGCTATAATCCCAGTACTTGGGAGGCTGAGACAGGAGAATCGTGAATTCAAAGCCAGCCTCAGCAACTTAGTGAGTTCCTAAGCAACTCAGTGAGACCCTGTCTCTAAATAAAATACAAAATAGGTCTGGGGATGTGGCTCAGTGGTCGAGTGCCCCTGGGTTCAATCCCCAGTACCAAAAAAAAAAAAAAAAAAAAAAAATTTCTGAATTCAACATGTCCCATGTTTTCACTTTGCTTTGCTTTTTTTGTTTTTGAGTAGAAATGAATTTAATGCCTTTTTAAATAAAATGAACTATATCCTTATAAATTACCTCTTTTATCACTTACAAAAGAAAAATATTAAATGTATTCTAAAGGATGCACATGATAGTTATTTGAGGGTGCAGAATTGATTTTTTTTTAATTTTAACAATTTTTTGTACTCTTTAATCTTTTATGATAAGCAAGAGTCATTTTGGCAAAGTTAAAAGGGTATATTGTAATTGAGAGGAATTTTTAAGTTGATCATATGTTACAATTGTTATAAATTAATTGGCCATTATGAAAATTAAAATATTTTGTGCTGTGAAAAACCTTGTAAAGAAAATGAAAGGATAAGATAAAAGAGTGGGAGAAAAACATTATAAAACTGTATTTCTGACAGGACTTATATCTGGACTACAGACACATGTCATTTAGAGAAAAATGTATTCTAAAAAATGTGTCATTAGGTAATTTCATTATTGTACAAACCCCATACAGTACCCATATTAATTAATCAACAAACATCATTATGAGTATATGACTGTATAAAAAATCTTTCATAACTCAACATTGACAAATACAAATATAAAAATCAGCAGAAGAAATAAACAGACATGTCACCAACGATGATTTAAAATAAGCCCATGAAGAAATGCTTCACAACATTAACCATCTGGGAATTGCAAGAACCTAAAATAATGTATTACTGCATATTTATCAGAATGGTTAAATAAAAAAAGTAGTGATACTGAATAGTTAATATTAGTGAGGATGCAGAGAAACTAGATCACTCATCCCTTGCTGGTGGGAATGTTAAATTGTATGGCTACTCAGAAAACGTTTGACAGTTTCTCATCAAACAAAGCACTAAGTTCTTCTTAAACACAGCTGTACACTTTGGGCATTAATCACAGATAAATGAAGAAATGTTAAGTATTCATAGCCTCTTTTTCCATAATAACTGAAAGCTAAAACAAAGCAAAGGTCCTGCAATGAATGGTAAAACAAGCCATGGAATCCATGCCATGGAATACTACTCAACAATAAAATGAATGAACTATTGGAACACACGAAATTGCAGATGAATCTCAAGGACATTATGCTATGTGAAAAGGGCCAGTCTCAAAAGTTTATGTAATTGATGGTCCCACTTATGTAACAACCTTGAACTAAGATTACACAAATAAAGGACAGACTAGTGATTACCAGAATATGAGGAAGGAGGGGAGTGGGCTATGTAGGGTGAACAAGGAAACCTGGGATGACAAGAACAGTTCTGTGTCTTGCCTGTGATGCTGGTTGCACAAGTCTACATGTGTGATAATTCACATAGAACTTTACACATGTGAATGAGTGCATTCAAAACTATAAAATCTGATTAAGTTCTGTGGGATGTGCCAATGTCCATTTCCTCATTTTAATATTTTCCTGTAGTTATACAAGATGTTACTGTTACGGGAATCAGGTGCAATGTACACAGACATCCCTGTACATTTGGGTTTTTTTCATTTATTTGTTTTGTTTTTGCAGATTTCTGTGAACTTGCAACTATTTCAAAATCAGTGGTTTAAAAATATGCAATTCAGGACAAAACAAGCAAATGAAGCAGTATGTCTTAAATATATGTAAAATGCAATAGAGGATAAAGTTAATATAATCTTAAGCATTTCTACCGAAAATAGAATCATTTCAAATTGTGTAAAGCAAAACTTGTTGGAAACTCTAGAAACAAAAAGAGCCACAGTCATTAAGGAAGTCTTGAGTTTGTCTATCAGACAATGACCAACTAAGTCTTAAGAAATTGTCTGCCTTGAAAGCATTTGCATCATGTAACTAATAAGCTTGAATTAGCAGAGAAACATTTTCCACATTGACCTTCTTTTGAGTGGTATTATGAGAAATGTAAATCGTTTCATAATCAGCCAAATATGGAAATTCTATGTACTCTTTCATCCTCCTTCAGATTCCACACACACTATTTAAAATTGTTTATCAAGCACTTAATGTTAACCTACCTTAAGGTTTAAAATTGTTTATCAAATATGTCTAATGGTAATCTACCCTCAGTTTTACCAGAGTATTCTTTTTTGGTGTGGACTTTCTATGACCATTTCTTTAATGTGAAACTCATAAAGTTAGCCAAGATTGGCAGTATTACTAAGAAATGTTAACACAAATAAGATATATTCCATGCATGTATAACCTTACTCCTTGCATATATAATTTTATCAAAATGGACCCTACTGTCATGTGTAACTAAAAAGAACCAATAAAAAAAAAGAAAGCAAGACAGAAATATAAAGTCAAAAAGAAGGATAAATAGAAAGATGGATGGAAGGAAGGAAGAAAAAAGGAAGGAAAGGACAAAATCTTGGTTGTTTGCTACATTGCATTTCATAATGAGCTAGAAGTTCAAGTCCAATTTGTTTGATCATAACATGGAGTTCAAGAAAGTGCACATTGACCAGTTGATCCCCTAACAGATAAGTTCATTCATGTATTGGTCTTTTATTTGGAAAGGAAAACATCATTTATGTTACCCTTTGCAAATGTTCTAAAATATTTCACTGATGATTTGACTTAATCACCCTACTTTGAATGTTACCAATCTGCATAAAAATGAAATAATAGAAAAAGTGAAATTTTATTTTAAAATAAATTTTTAATTTTAATAAAATAAAGTAAATTTTTGTAGAATTCAAAAGTCTTACATCATTTTGATAAAAAATTTCCCCAGATATATCTCTCTATAAGAGATTCCAATTACTTCATTTATAAAGAAAGGTTAAAAATACTGAGATATACATTTAAGTTTTATTCCTGATGATCATTGTTGAGTTACCTCTAAGTGTATCAGAAAGGAAGGGCATAGAACCAGCTGCAGGTTATCTATTTAAAGTCACATAGTTGTATTCCATCAGCAACATTTAAGCTCACAGAGTTACTTTATATCTTCTGTGTTTCAAAGCACAAGCTTAAAGGACAAATGGATGGGGAGAAAGAAGGGAAAGGAGAGATGCTGGGGTCTGGGGTGAGAATTAGAACAAGATACATTCCATGCTTTTATAATTATGTCAAAATGAATTCTGACCAATAAAATAAATAAAGCACAAGGTGAAGAGGTTTGGTTCAAATCCTGACTTATAAATTCATTGCCCAACCTTGAGCAAGTCACTTAATCTAGGTGAACAATTCTTCTGCTTTGGTCTTGTAAATAATAAATGAGAATAAATGAGTACCCTTTGAAAAGTGTTAGCATGACTGCTGAGGCCAGTATTCAATCAAGAACTGCACAGGAGAACAAAGATGCACATTTCCATATCTGGACTATAGAATGTGTATTGTGGTGTTTCTTTCTGCATTTAGGCCAAATCCAACAGTACCAATCAATAATATACTGAATTAACCTCCCTTCCACTCACTGAAAACTGTGCAAAGAATGATTAAGTGATTCAAAATATACGACCAGAGAATCAATAACAATAGTAAGTATAGTATATAACAGAAAATAAAAATATTGTCTACAATTCTTTTATGTATCTGACAAACAATCTTGATCACTATTCTTTTTAGCTTTGGTACTAGTTTCAGTGAATAATTCACCTACTAGAAAGGAAGGCTAACAGATTAATAAGCACAGTAACAGTTGACAAATAAGACTGATAAATCTGAGACTTAATAAAGCAATCAAAGGCTGGGGGTATGGCTCTGTAGTAGAGCACTTGCCTAGCACATGTGAAGCTCTGGACTTCATCCCCAGCACTGAAAAAAGAAAAATTATCTTAGAGATGCTTCAAAAATTTAAAAGGTAAAATTAGCCAAAGTAAAATGAATAAGTAAGAAATTAGAAATTAGTAAAGTTTGTACTTTTTTAACTGAGATTTTTCAGGCTATGATTTTGCTTTTAAAAAG
>JAJEJO010044657.1:0-38012 GCA_020662805.1 Glaucomys volans | reverse complement strand
GGGGGGAGTGGGGAGAAGAGTCCTTTACCATCCAGAAAACCTGATCTCCCAAACTGCATGGTCAGATGTACCCAGTGAAACCTGTCCAGGACTGGAAATTTTATTTCTTTTTTTTTTCCATTTTTTTGATGGCAACTGTAAACTTTCCCGGTTTCTCTTCCTTGCTGGTGTGCAGTGAGCTTGCAGTACGAGGAGAACTTAACTAGCTTAATTCTGCTCATCGATCTAGATCAGAGTTCCATTGCAGGATGGAAGGAGGAGCAAGTCAATAGAAGAGAGAGAGGAGGAATATCAAAGGGTCCGAGAGAGAATATTTGCCCGAGAGGTAAGTGTAGCTTCTGAGAGTTGTCAGCCCATAGCTTTTAGCTCTTAATCTTTGGAACTGTGAATGGAATAACCCTCCATAAATGTTGTTGGGTTTTTTGGTTTGTTTGTCTTTTTTTAAAAACCAACATCAGCCAGTCCCAGATTTGACCTCTAAAATTAAATATGGCTTATTGGGAAGCTGCAGGTTTTATTTGTATTATTTTAAATATGTTTTGTGTGGTGTACAAAGAGAACTGAAACTTGGAGTGGCTGAATTTGGTAAATATGAATAGATTGAAAATAGAAATGATTTTGGCAGGACTGATGGAAGAGCCCTAAATCTTGCCTGTCAAACCCTCCTCCCATTTACCCTCTTAGACGCCCACTATTCATTTTAGGCATCTTTGCTTCTAAGTAGAAGACTTGGTGTCCATACAGGCTCTACATTCATCTTGTTTGACTAGCCTTGTTTCTAGGATATGTTGGTGATTGTTAGAGCTCTGTTCTGGCATCCATCCTCTCTAAGCTCCACATTCTACATGCACAGAGGGTACCCCTGTTCCCTTCAGTTGCTACCTGAATGGGAAGTCTCCTTCTTCCTGTATTTTCTTACCTTTCTTCCTAGAACAGGACTGGCTTTATGGTTCAAAAGGCAGCATTAATCAATTTAGGCAACTTTTTATTCTTAAGAATTGTGGGCCATATCTAATAGACTTGGTATCCCTCTATCTGTTACCATTGCCTACCAGTTGAAAAGAAATAAAGCAGAAACTCAGGAAAGGGCATGGGTAGTCAAGAGATGACCAAATCTCCAGAAAAGTAAAGTTTCAAGAGCAGCAGCATCTCACAGTCAGATTAGCAACAAAAGCTAATCTGTATACTTATATGAACACTCTTCTCCCATTCCCCCACTCTCTCCTCTCTCAGCCAAGCCAAAATTTTTTTTCTATGTATATGTATCTTTTCATCATCACCTCATTCATAAAAATATTGTCTATAACTAAAATCTGAATTCCTCTATGTACTGGTTCCATTATCTCAGGAGAGCCAAGTGCTTCTAAGGATCCTCAGTGGGGACTGATACATCACAACTGTTCTGGCCTAAAGTTCAAGGAGAAGGAATCTTCTTACTTACTGTTTTATAACCTATTCTGAGTCAGTAAAGTCCATCCTCCAAATTATCCCACCGTATTCCAAAGAAGGTTTTCTGCTTTTACCTGCAAATTAATTGGGTGGAATGAGAGGAGAGATGTCATTTGTACACAGTTGTGACCAGTGATGACTCTAAATGTGGATAGAGCAGGTTGGTGGATAATAATAGGAAACATTTTTATAGTACTTACTATCTTTCAGGCATTGTTCTTAGTACTCTGTGTAGATTAACTCATGTAATCCTCACACCAGGCCTGTGAAGTAGGTTACGTTATTTTCCCCATTTTATGAATGAGAACATGAGGCACTTTGAAGTTAAATAACCACCTGAAGTCATGTTAGAGTTCACAAAAGAGCAGGTGTTTGAATTCAGCAGTCTGAGTCCACAGTTCATGTTCTTAACTCCTAATGTAAACCACCTCTCTATAGTTTATTCTGCCCTAGGCTTTTCAGATTAAAAAACCCCAGTGACAACATAGCTTAGCTGGCTGACTGTGACACACTCCTGTACTTCACTGACACATGGAAAATGACAGTCCTTAGCAAAGCCACAGAGGTTCTGAAAGCACAGGCAGCTTATAGTAGGGTATTGGGGTTAGTTATCAGCAACTGTGGAATGTATCTATCTAGAGCCATAACACAGGCAAAGTTAGTTCTTCTCTCCTTTTTTTCTCCTGATTTCTAGCCTCAAGCCTCTACTAATATATGTATTCTTTGTTAAATCCTTGGGATATATCACTTTGGTTTCAGCCCTTCCTAGCTCTTGTGGTAGAGGCCTTGGGAACCTCAGAAGGTCTCGATGAGGAAAAATGGCCAAAGCCCACCATCCTCCAAATATTCCATATGGAGAGAAGCCTGGTCAGAGAGAGTGATTAAGGGTCGAGTTGTAGGTTGGTAAGGGGAGTGGTTGGGAGTGTACAGACAGGAGGTAGGCCAAAAAGAAAGGAAAGTGGAAGGAAGGGTATTTGGATGGAAATGCTATTGCTGCAGCTTTCTCTGGAGCCTTAGCTGTGTATTGGGACAGCTATTCAATGTAGGCTCTGCTCTGCATAGAGCCCACTCTGCCAAGCAACTGGATACTCTTAGTACCTTTTTATAAGACTTGGGAATCCATGTGATGCTCACTTCACTCAGCTCGGTGACGTTGTCAGAAAATAATCCCTAATGGGAATATTTCAGACTTAATTTTCACATTTTTTTCCTAGACTCTAAAAAGTACCTGCTTCCCTAATATCCCACCCTTCTTGGGTCTCAGGTCACATTGTCTTTCATTTTGGCAAGTGTAGAGAAAAAAGGGAATAGCCATTGAGGTTGACTCCAAAAAATGAAGTTTATTTCTCATGCCTCCCTTTTCCCTTCCTTTGAATACACCCTTTAAAAACAAGCCCATCAATTATTATGCTCAGCTTACCTAGAGCAATAAATTTAGAGCTAAAAAGAAGTAATAGGTTAATAACTTTACATTTTCTCCTTTTCATACTCCTCCCTTTATCAGTCTTCTTTTTAAACATTCTGTGGGAAGGCTAAAAGCGCCAACTGTTCTTTCCCATTAAAGGTGAGAAGTCAGATTGGGTATGTGGGAATGGGTCATTCTGTCCCTGCTCCCTCTCTCCTGTTGGTGGGGTGAGCTTTGGTTTGAGGACCTTGGGTATTCATAGCATCATGGACATCCTTTTTGGTTATGCCATGCTGTTTTCTTATAAGTTATTTTCCGTTTTCTCCCCTTCACCTAGACTGGCCAGAACGGATATCTAAATGACATCAGGTTAGTACCACTTAGCATGTTCCCTGCTTTTCATTGAGCTTTGTCAGTGAGGTTAATATAATCCTATAATGATGCTTTTATTTTTTGTTGTTTTTTTGTTTGTTTGTTTGTTTATGTTAACCAACAGACTCTCCAAAGAAGCCTTTTCTTCTAGCTCTCACAAGAGAAGGCAGATTTTTAGGTACCTCTGTGTGATCTATATCTCTTCTTACTTTTAGTTTTATTTTGTTTTGCTACAGTCTTTTCAGCAGAGTGGGTTTGCTCCATGCATGGCCGCTTGTGGAATAAACTTGTGGTTTTTGCAACACTGGATGTTTTTTCCCATTAAAAAAAAAAATGGCTCCTGCTCAGTGACTTATTTTTTATTGTTGCTGATTTCATTTTGAGTCCTGAATAGGGAAGCAAACCAAATAGGTGTATCTGAGATAGGTACTGTTCCCTCCCAGAAATTTGCTGGAATTGGGCATTTTCAAGTATGTATTTTAGTAAGGTAAAAGAATGGGTGTCTTCTGGCTACCTTTTCTTAGTCTGTGGAAAGATATGGAGAGCTTATTCCTGATCTAGCACAAGGAATGTTTTGTATGTTCAGGAAAAAATAATATATACACATACATAAATATACAAGGAATGCCTCTGTCTACACAGTTTTATCTTTGAGACAATGCAGTGTGTAAGGTGACCCTGGAAAGGACCTAAAGGACCTGTGTGCCCTAGAATGAACTACATAATGTCCTTTATATGATTGTCTATTACTTACACATAATGCTGACAAAGTTGCTACTTGCTGTGTTAATCTCCCAGTGCATTATATTCTCCATTTTTCTACAAAGCAATCATAAGAATCTTCATTTCAATTTTCAGACCCATCCCAAAGGATAATTCAGGGTGTAGGTAGGAGAAGCCCTACTTTAGGGCTCTCTGCTGGTACTAACTCATTTTAAGTATATTCTTCCCCAGTTTAACAGAAAAACTATGGAGCAGAGAGACCCTGAGTCCTTAACACTATGATTTGGGATTGACCCTTTCCAAGGGGATTCTCAGTTTTCAAATTCTAAATTTGATAGGAACTGTCTAACTCAGTTTACTGAGATCTCATTCTTAGTACTCTAGTTGTCCTTTCCCTGTAGTCTTTTCTAAAACTAGTCAAACTGTATAGATATTGGGATAGTGAGATTTTCAGCTCTTGGGAGGGGAGATTTCTATCTTTCTGAGCCCTTTTTTCCTATCCTGAGGTCCCTAGGCAGAGAGGGCTTTGGTGTTAGCAAAGATAGATTCCTCACATTTTTAGGAAGAAAAGAAAAGAAAAGAAATGGCATGATGGCTCATGCCTATTATCCAAGCAATTCAGGAGGCTGAGACAGGAGGATCACAAGTTCAAGGCCAACTTCGGCAACTTAGCAAGTCCTTAAGTAATTTAGTAAGACCCTGTGTCAAAACAAATAAATAAAAAGGGCTGGGGATGTAGCTCAGTGGTAAAGTGCTCCTAGGTTCAATCTCTAGTTCAGTCCAAACAATAAATAAATGAATAAAAAATCCTACTTCATAGTCTACACTTGAGGGTGATAGATTGATCATCCCAGAATACTTTTAATAAATGGGAATTTTAAACTAATTCCTGTGTGTGAATTAATGTACAGTGCTTTATGATTGCCAGAATATACTTTAACTGATTCATTTCTCTCAACATCCTGATTTGGTCAGCTGGTTTATAGCTGAGAAAACAAAAACAAAGAGAACCAATGAGCTAACCCAAGTTTACATGGCTGTTAGTGTTAAAACTGAGGCAGATTCTTTGTCCATTGTTCATTTTACTACACCATACCAGCTCTTAACAAATATTACTCCTTCTTCTCCAAGTAGTATCCTGTTTGGAGCCCTAATTCAGAGTTACTGCCAAGAATGATGCCCTTCTTCTTTGGAGTATCAGGCTACATCAAACTATGCAGATAATAGCTTAAAGACTGGTGAGCAGGTGAAGTCCTTGCCTCTCCAGATCTCCTTTTAAGTTTCTGCTTTTGAAACTAAGCTTTGACCAATGAACTAGATCATCTAAAATGCAGCATTATGGACTCTTAAGGGGTAACTTCTATTTGAAGACTAGCCCAGAACTCTAAAGAGCAGAATCTGATCTTCTCTAACTGCTTAATACCTTTCTGTCACAATGTATGTTCATGAAATAAATACTGGTACACCAAATTCCATCATGCACACTTGGAATAATTAGGGCAACTTCTCAATTCTTTGCAAGAACTTACTCCATTAATAATAAGCCACAGTGAGGCTTACTGCTATTTATTGCGACCTCTTCTACAGGCCTCCTTGCCCATTACCCAGACCTAACAAACTGAACTTTTCACAAGCATTAAATCTACTTGTAAAAACTAAATACTCTCTGGTTTTATAGGAATATGAAGTGTGAATGATCTTTCTCCTTTACCTCCATCTTTCTCTAACATACACATAACCAAATCCAATGCTCAGAACTGAATTTGGACGGCTCTCCCTAATTGTTATATTTTTAGTGGCATGAAAGTTATAATTAGAGATCAGGTTTATTTATAGAGAGAGAAACTGATCTCTTTCCTACCAAGACTTTCTGAGTGCTCACCCAGGTTAGCCAGAAAATCATCAAGTGCTGAATACAGTGGTACGCACCTGTAATCCCAGATACTTGGGAGGCTGAGACAGGAGAATTTACAAAAGTTGAAGACCAGCCTCAGCAACTTAGTGAGACCCTGTCTCAAAAAAAAAAAAAAAATTGGGATGTGGTTCAGTAATAAAGTACTCCTGGGTTCAATTCCCAGTATCAAAAAAAAAAGAAAGAAAAGAAAATCATCAAGCAATCTACATTTTGAACATTTGACCTTCATTGCCTTAGGAAATTGGATGAGTATCAGAAGTGGCCATAACTTCTCAGTGTATTTTGTTTAAAGTTGCTTCACCACCTCTGATAGCAAGAGAAAATAAATGGCTGGATTGCTCTAATTGTAAAGTGTTTGACTTAGGTAGAAAAGGCCATTAGTGGGGCTGGGGTTATGGCTCAGTGGTAGAGTGCTTGCCTGGCATGTGTGAGGCACTGAGTTCAATTCTCAGCACCACATATAAATAAATGAATAAAATAAAGATCTATTAACTTCTAAAAATTAAAAAAAAAGACCATTAGTTTGTCTTGAAAAATTCAGACTTTAATATCTAATGAGCAGCGACATCCACTGCCACTACTGTATCTCCTTACTCCACAGACACATTTTATTGAGTCCTCTCAGTATACTGGCCTTTGTCCATTAAGACAGAGCTAGGTATTGGTTCTCACCTGGGGATCTGTTTCTGGAGAATCCCTGATTTATGCTTCTCTCTTATTTCCCCTGCTTTTTGTATCCCAAGAGAAAGAATTAAGATTTTAGGGAAACAGTCACCTGTTCACAACACCTGTTCTAGCTATATGGAGAGAACTGAGGTAATACATATATACATCTACTTGGGGTAGCAGAGAAGGAGCACATTTCTAAATAGCTGTGCCAGCTTGTTTTTAGCTCCCCATGACTGGCTTAGCTAATAAAAACTAAAAAAGTGACCCTATCATATATTTTGCCCATTTTCCCTACAGTGCCTTGGAGTAGGTGTCCTTGTTTCCTGTAATATTTACCCCCAAATACCTTTGTTATTAAAATAACTCTGAGCCTAGTACCTTTGCAGCTAAGGTGATTGGGGTGAAGTTTTCTGTTTGTTTTTGGTGGGATAGTGGTTAAAAAGAGGGAAACAAAACTACTGTCATTCTTGCCTAATTGTTCCCTAGCATACATATCAAAATCTGTAATTGTTACTTTGTAGTAACCTTAGATCAGTAGATATTAGAGTGGAGGTGAGAGTGAAAAGAAAATTCCTGGTTCTTGATTGCTTATTAGTTAAGGAACAGTAAGACAAATAATTTTTGTGCCTTGCCCAGGGCAATAGGAATGTGAATGTGGAAGCCACAAGTCAAAGTTGACTCCCTGCCCCTTGCCACCTTGAATCCCAAGGTGGGATATATATTTGCTGAGGACTTCAGCCTTTAGAAACTCTAGAACCAAGCTCAGTGTGGTGGCATACACCTATAATCCCAACCACTCAGGTGGCTGAGATAGGAGAATCATAAGTTTGAGGCCACCTTCAGCAACTTAGACCCTATCTCAAAATAAAAAGGACTGGGGTAAATAAAAAGCTCAGTGGTAAAGCACCCTAGGTTCATTCCTCAGAATCCAAAACGAAAATCAAGAACAGAAAAACTTTAGAACCAAATGCCCCCAGATATGAACATGGAACTTCCACAAAACAGATTGAGTCAATTTCAGATTAACCATTAAACTCTTCCAACCCCTGGAAAGGTGGCCATAAGCAGCACCTCTGCTGGTTGAGACACATGTTATGTGGAAGATCTGTTGTGGTACTTATCCATGTCATTGGCTACTCTGACTTCTGGCAGTACTTCTGGGATTCCTTTTGTTTCAAGAACTTCCAGAAGGAACTGCTGCCTCTCTCTTCCCCACTGTTTCCTGCATGTATGGGATCCCCATGGGGATGGGGAAGAGACCACAGCCAATCTCAGCATCATGTGTGTGGTTTCCCATCCACCTCTGGTCCAATGTTTTGAATTAGCTACCAGTGCAATGTCTTTTAGATTTGCCTCTGTGCTCTTTGTTACTGTATTGAATCTCATTCTGTCTGCTCCCATCAAGTCTTAGTTGGCCAACCAACTAACAGAAAGTCAGTCCCTCTAATCCTTACCTCTTCTTTGTTATTGAGAGAATAGAAATGAGCTCTCTCCTAGCCCTTCTTGCTGAAATGGTGGGTGGGGGGTGCTCTGACCACTGTGGTCTCTGCAGGGGGAACCGGGAAGGGCTGAGTCGTACTTCAAGCAGCCGCCAGAGCAGCACAGACAGCGAACTCAAATCCCTGGAGCCAAGGCCTTGGAGCAGCACAGATTCGGATGGCTCTGTCCGGAGCATGCGACCTCCCGTCACCAAAGCCAGCAGCTTCAGTGGAATCTCTATCCTCACCCGAGGTGACAGCATTGGCAGCAGTAAAGGTGGCAGTGCAGGAAGGATCTCTAGGCCAGGTACTACAGCTTCTTTTCCTTCCATGTCATGCCCTCCCTTCTTGTTTGACTTGCATAAAATATCACTAATATTTACTTTTAACAAAACATTTATCCCAGAGTGGTTTTGTGGAAATCTAAAACAACCAGTGGAGGGGAAATTGATTTCTTAGACCCATTATCCTGTATTGTATCTAGTCCCATCTCTGATTTTCTTTCAAACTTTTCATCCTGATTTAAAAAAAAAAAAAAATGATATTATTTTGTATTATTTCCAACTTAGTTTGGACTTGCCTCTCAGCCCAGGTTCAGGTTACTTACTGTTATGAATATGATAGCTGCTTTCATCCTGTGTCCCTTGAGACTATAAGAGGATTTATAGAGCACAGAAAGCCTTAGAGTATAGCTGCTCGTAATTAATTGGTAGTAGCCCGTAGACTAAAACTTAGCATGATGCTGCTGCAATTTCTTCTTTGGTGCTCAGTTATTGGGAAGGAGCAGATCATATGTTCCACATGAAAGCCTGTCATCACTCTTCAGCTCTTCTAACCTCTCTCTATTCCTGTTGCACACTTAGCAGAAGGGTATTTAGCTCTCCATATGCAGTAGAACTCTGTTTTTTTTTTTTTTAGAACCAGGGATTGAACTCAGGGACACTCGGCCACTGAGCCACATCCCCAGCCCTATTTTGTGTTTTATTTAGAGACAGGGTCTCACTGAGTTGCTTAGTGCCTCGCTAAATTGCTGAGGCTGGCTTTGAACTCGTGATCCTCCTGCCTCAGCCTCCTGAGTCACTGGGATTACAGGCGTGCGCCACCATGCCCAGCTGCAGTAGAACTCTTATTTCACTATCCTTCTCCCTCTGGAGAATTGCTTGAATCTCATTCTGGAAGTTCCGTAGGTTTTATCCTCATTAGACATTGGTAGAATGAGGTTTTTGCCTCTGTTAGTCTCCACTGCCCTTCTCTCTTATCCAATTTCTAGTCCCACTGCCTCTGCCTTTAACCAGGCCTTTACTTTCTTTTATTTAATTATGACACTAGCCCCCAAACTGATCTCCCTGCTCCATTCTTGGCCCTTTTTAGAGCCAATTTATCAATCTAAAATAAATTTAATCATATCAGTCCCCTCTTTGAAGTGTTCATGTTTCTACATCACCTGCACAATAAAGTCTGACCTACTTAATGTAGCATAACTTCCTGATTCTCATTTGCTTTTGCAATCTCATTTCCAGATAGCTGTCCTTCTCCAACCCTCAAACCATTTCTTGAATATGGCATTAGCTTTGTCCCCTTTTCAATTTGACAAGCTTGTATTCATCCTTCAAATAATCCATCTTTCCTGCCACCTCCTCTTTAAATTCTTCCTGACCTTCCAAGGACTTCTTGCTTCCTTGTCTTTGCTATCATACTACTTTGTTAATTTTGTTTCTGTGTCCCATGTCCTTATCAGATTGTAATAGTTGTGTGTGTGTCTGTCTCCATCAAAGTATGTCATGTGGTGAGCCAAAATAAACCCCTTTTATTTTTTCTAATAAATCCTTTTCTCTTTATTTTTTTCTAAAAGTGTGTTATATGAATGTATACTTGTGTTGGAGAGCCTGAAAGTAAGAAAAATAGTTGG
Source organism: Glaucomys volans (assembly GCA_020662805.1). NCBI lineage: Eukaryota > Metazoa > Chordata > Mammalia > Rodentia > Sciuridae > Glaucomys > Glaucomys volans. Next base: position 28,092 of record JAJEJO010044657.1, on the reverse strand, counting down.
ATAAAGGTTGCACATATGTGTGTTCAGCCGTATACTTGTAGAAATGAGGTCACCAGGTTAACCTTACAAAAGAGATGATACAAGTTGAGATGAAAGCAAAGAAAAACAGGTCCCTTATGGGACCATGAATCTTTTTTTTCTTTTTTTGGAAACCAGGGGTTAAACTCAGGAGTACTTGGCCACTGAGCCCATCCCCAGCCCTATTTTATATTTTATTTAGAGACAGAGTCTCACTGAGTTGCTTAGGGCCTCACTAAGTTGCTGAGGCTGGCTTTGAACTTGCGATCCTCCTGCCTCAGCTTCCCGAGTCACTGGGATTACAGGTGTGTGCCACCACGCCCAGCTGGGACCATGAATCTTTAACTTCCCAGAAAGTAAGAATTTGTGTTTTCAGCTATCTAATCAGATTTTAGGAACTTAAGGGAGATGCCTCAATAGTTTCACATTTTGTTCAATTCGAAAACCACACATCTGACAGGGTTAGGGTGATTCCTGTCCCTTGGGAGTAGAAACCTGCTGCTCTCAGCTTAAATGCATCTATGTCCATGTATGGATCTTCAGAAGAAAGTGGAGGATGGGCAGATGAAAGTGAAGAGAAAGGGCAAGGAAAAAGTAAGAGCCCTGCAACTGGGCCCTTAAAGGGTAGTATATTCCTGGCTTGTTTTTACAACTCTGTTTCGTTCTCCTTTTTGCCTTAGGTATGGCACTAGGTGCCCCAGAAGTGTGCAACCAGGTCACCTCACCCCAGTCTATCCGGGGCCTTCTACCTTGTACTGCCCAGCAGCAGCAGCAGCAACAGCAGCAGCAACAACAACTTCCTGCTCTTCCACCCACGCCTCAGCAACAGCCACCCTTGAATAATCACATGATCTCACAGGTGAGTCACTAGTCATTGTCAAAGAGCTGCCTCTGCTCTGATGCAAGTAAATACTGGAAGTATAGTCATATCTCTTGTGCTGTGGGTAGTGGAAAGGATCAGTTTTTGGAAATATGCCACTCCCTTACCCATTTCTCATTTGTCAAGTTATGGGGAGAGAAGAGGAAGAGTGAAGGTTTAGCCAAAGTATTCTTGGTAGAGTCAGCCTAGGAGTTTTTTGCTTTATACTTCCTCTTCTTCCTGAAAATTAGCAGTGAATCTTTTACTCCCCACTACGTTTTTACTGTACCCCTATACCTCTACATTCTGTGTAATTAGCAAGGTGATTTTGCTCACCATATCTATACACGGAACTCAAAAAGATCATAGCTCCCACCATAATCTGACTGAATATATTGACCTGTAAACACATATTTATTTGTTGGGATTAAGGGGAAAAGAAATAACACTCAGTACCCTGCAGCACATTCCATAAGACCCAAATACCCCAAAAGTTGGCTTTGTTTTATATGCTAAAGGGCTATCTTTCTTTTTCTATTGCTGTTTCTATTACTGGTAACTGTTAGTACCAGCTAGGTTTTTGTTTGTTTGTTTGTTTGTTTGTTTGCTTTTAAGTTATAGGTGAACACAATACCTTTATTTTATTTTTATGTGGTGCTGAGAATTAACACAGAGCCTGGCTCGTGCTAGGCAGGCATGCTACCACTGAGCCACAACTCCAGCCCCCAACTAGGGTTTAAGGGAAGTTTTGCTTCTATGCAAAAGTCATCAGCCTAAGAATCAGATCTTATTTTAAATTGGAACCTCAGCGTTCTAGGGTACAAAGCAACCTGAATACTCTGAGTAAAGCTGTGCTGAGACCTGCATTTGTTCTTTTCTTCCATGAACAGAGCTTTTAATGAGTAGAACCCTATGGGTTTATACTCTTTCTGCTATAGTTAAAGTCTCTTTTAGCAGATTCTTTGTTCAAGTAGTCCCTCATTGCCCTAGATTTATCTCTTTCCTAGGTACAAGAAACAAGTTCCAAACACTAATACCTTAGGAACTGGGAACTCGAAGTGGAAAGACCCCAGAATGACCCAGTTGGTACTACCCCATCCCAGATACTGTGAAATGATGCTAAAAGAAGGAACACTGAAGTTGGGCATGGTAGTGCACACCTATTATCCCCATCAACTCAGGAGGCTGTGGCAGGAAAATTACAAATTCAAGGCCAGCCTGGGTAGCTTAGTGAGACCCTGTCTTATAATAAAAAATAGAAAAGGCTGGGATGTAGCTTAGTGGTAAAGTGCCCCTGGGTTCAATCCACAGTACTAAAAAGGAAGGAAAGAAAGATGAAGATCTAGGAAATGCGACTTTGTGTCTGAATGTAAATCAGACACATGTATATCATTCCAGTCCTTCATCTTAGTCCCTGAAGCAGTTTCTCTACAGTGCAGGTGATTATCTTAATGCAGTCTTGCTCCCTTTTCTAATGGTTAGTCTTCCATTGCCTCCACCTTCTATCTGCTAACCATACCTAGAAGTAGACAGCAAGAGTGGGAGATGAATAAAGAGATAAGAGAATAGCCATTTGGGACTAAAAATTTAACCTGAATGTCCCAGTGATGGGCCCTATACCCAAAACTTCTACTTGGGTTCTTCCCTTGCTACTAGACCCCGAGTATTAATGGTTGAGTCATCGGTATTGACTCCCCTTCTGTAGGAAATGTTCCAGGTTAAGTGATGTGGATTGGGAATGGGAAATCATTGTTTGGCTACAGAAATCTCTTTTCACTCAGAAATTTGCTCATGAGGTTAATCATGATCGCAAACTCTAAATGAATCTGCCCTAGGTAAGTATTTGTGTTACAGAAACATTTATGGTAGCTGCTAAAGTTATACCACCATCATCACACCATTGTATGTATCTTTTTCTACTTCTCTCTTTATCTCCTTTCTCTTCCTTCTGCCTCTTTCTTTTCTGTTTCCCTCTTAGCACTGGAGGCTCTGTAAACTAAAGTTGTTGAGCCCAAGAAAAATTACTGTTCAATTTCTCTAATGTTGTATAACAGTGTAAGGATGAAGGAAATGACCACACATAGACATACCACTGAGCTTATGCTAAAGCTTTTCCTGTACAAGAAAAACTTGGAGAAAGAGTATTTATCTCAGATCTGTAGGAGGCAGCATTTGTCCCAAGCCTGGAGACAGTGCTAGCAAGTGTGCTTTTTCCCTTCTTGGTAGGTCTTCTCTATCTATGAAGGCCTTCATTATGTATGTTAGTGAAGCATGTGAAACTAGGAAATCAGGGTGAGAATAAAGAGCCAGTGACTATCTTTTACCCAGTTGACTTAAACTAGATTAGATTGCTTGTAATGGAGTCCTCTTAACCTCTCTCCTGGTGTCCTCAGGCATCCAGGAGCCATTGATATGTCCTAAAATGTGCCAGTAGGTGGCAGCCACATCCTCATAGTTCCTCAGAGGTTCCCTGACTGCAGTTTGAGGCTGTCCAAGAAGAGAACCATAGCTGAGGGTAGCAGTAGAATAACCCCCACTGCCCCAAAAAAGGCAGTGAGACCCCTACCTTTACTTCTGCCTTTCCCCTGTTAGGGGACACCTAAGAGAAGAGCATCATTTCTCTGTTCGTTCTTTATTTAAAATCCACAAACATGAAGAAAACAGACTTGTTTTATCACTTTACTGTTCCTTCTCCAAGTTATACTCTCCTCCTAGAGCAAGAATAGAACTTTAGTATAATATAAAACATGTGTAAGAGCCATCCTTGCATATGCTGCTAATGCTGAGCAGCTTGGCCAACAGTCACATTTGGAATACCTTTGGCTTATGGAAAATAAGTGTGACAGTAGGGCTAACAGTTGATTTTCCAGGCCTCAGCCACTTCCCTCTAGGTCACAAAGGGGCTTTTCAGTAACCTTTTCCTAGCCAACATGACTTAAATTTTTTAATTATCTCCTCTGTTGTAGCTCCAGAGTATTCTCCCTTTTGGTGGTGGTGGCGGGGGGTTCCTTCTACTTCCTAGACTTTGCCTCCTGAACTATTTAGTTCCCTTGTAAAAATCTCCTGGAGATATATGGCAGGCAATGATATCAATACTGCAAGCCCCCATATTTATTAATACTCTTAATGTGGAGGGAGGACCCCATGGAATATTCCAGAGGAGAACTATTTGGCCTCTTCCTTTACTTCCTCCCTACTGCTAGAGCAGACTAGAAAAGCCCATGTCCTGCAAAAGTAGGTTTCAGTCTCAACTCTGCTCTGCCATATTAGGTGTGTGATCCTAGGTGAGCGATTTAATTTCTCTGAGCCTTGTTTCCTTAATTGCAAGTACAAGTTATCATATCTCCCTATGGGAATCTTGTGAGGCAATCAGGAGACAGAGTATATATAAATATTATTTCTCTCCTCTTCCTCACCTTTCTCCTTCTCTCATCCCTCCTGCCACCAGAGGTTATGACTATAGAACTGATGAAGCAATTGAAAGGACTGAAGAGGAAAAGAAGAGAAAAAATAACTACCCATTAGTTGGTTTAGAAAACTGCATATTCCTAGTAAACAAATCCTACTGCTTGAGGCTAGTGAAGGGACTGAAGGTACAGAAACTGAAGCTAAGTTCTTTATATTTTATCCTTAAAATCTTCCCTGTTTGATTATGAGGGCATTTTTCATACTGCCCTTACAGCCTGGAGGAGCACAGAAAATCATGGAGCAAAAGGAAGTAGCTGGAAGCAGGCATCAGCTGGGTGTTTTTTCCTTTTCTGCCCTTGGGATAGAGTTGATCCCTGTGAAAGAACACTTCCTCCAAGAGAGCTGACCTTGGATGACTCTTTCTACTGAAGCAGTGCAAACAGCAATCCCAGTAGGCATTCAGGAGGGTTATGTTCGAGCTCACCAGGAATCCTGTGCTCAGAAAAAAGGTTTTGGGAAAATCATCATTTGAAATCAGGTAGCAGACCCTGGCCCTGACAGTTCTGAATTGCTCACAGCAGCTGCAGAGTTCTAAATGGCAGCAGGGTGGGTAATATTGTAGATTGCTCCTCATAGGAGAAATTGCTTGTTTGTCAGAGAGAGATGAAAGCCACAAGCTATCTGAGGCTTGGTGGTCAGCCTGCTCAGCAGCCTTGTGATTCATGTGAAATTTCTTTTACGATTAACCTTATTGTTCCTTCCCTTTCCTTCCCCATCTCTGCCCTGCTGCCTCCCTCCATACCTCCCTTTTCTCTTCCCTTTTCTACATGCCTCTCTGCTGGTCCACAGCCAGTCCCAGCTCTGCAGCCCTCTCCGCAGCCTGTTCAGTTCTCTCCAAGCTCCTGTCCCCAAGTCCTTCTGCCAGTCTCTCCGCCCCAGCAGTACAACATGGTATAAACTCCATTCCCCCCTTTTGTCTTGTCCATGTGTGGCCTGTTTCTGTGGGTATGTTTGGGTCAGTCTGTGATGGCCTTGCAAGCATGTTGTGCTTTTGGAGGGCATGTTGAAAGCTGTTCTTGAGGGACCAGCACAGGCTGAACTGTACTCCATTCTAATGGCCTCATCACAGCACACCAAAAGACATCTAAATATAAGATAGGAATGCTGGATTCCCCAGAGTTTTATAAAGGGAATGAAATTGGATGTTGGTCTACCTTAGGCCCCTCATCTCTCTGTCATATATATCCTTCATCTAATTTGCTCCCTGGACATTTCTTGAAGAATCCAGTTTATTCTATATAGAATGGTTCTGTACAATTTCCTTTGAAAATAACACAACTGCAGACTTCTCTGGTATCATTGGTAAAAACTTGAAATCTTACCCATTTTCAGCCGGGCGCGGTGGCGCACGCCTGTAATCCCAGCACTTGGAAGGCTGAGGCAGGAGGATTGCGAGTTCAAAGCCAGCCTCAGCAACTTAGCGAGGCCGTAAGTAACTCAGTGAGACCCTGTCTCTAAATAAAATACAAAATGGGGCTGGGGATGTGGCTCAGTGGTGGAGTGCCCCTGGGTTCAATCCCCAGTACCAAAAAAAAAAAAAAAAAAAGAAAAAGAAAAAGAAAAGAAAATCTTACCCATTTTTACCTATCTTACTGTGTCATTTTATATGAAAAGTATTTTATTGCATAGTACATGCTATTTAAATTATACCCTAACTTAAATATTTTGAAGGTCTGATTTGCTCAGAGTTGATAATTTCCATCATGGTTATAGGAGCCCTCACTTTTTAATTTATGTTAATTACACCTCTGCTTTTTCACTAGAATTCCCTCTTTTCTCCTATCTCTTATCTCTATTCTGAAAAGTTCTGGAACATGGACCTTAAAATAATCTGCAATCTAAGACTAATCTCTAGCTTTTTTCATCCATTCCTGATCAGTAAGATTGCAAAACAGATCCCAGAATGTAAACTGCAATACGGAATTATCTTTTGGTTTCTGCTAGTTTCTTTTGCAAACGAACTCCTGCTCCGATGCACACACACAAAAGAGAGGGGCGGGGCTGCGGGGGGTGGATATTACCATCCAGAAGAAAAGAGGAAACTAAAAAAATAACTTATCACTATACAAGTAAAAGATGGAACACCATCACTCTTGCTACTTAGGGAAGAGGGTGAAAGAGAAGGTAATTACAGTCTGGCCAGTCAGTCTCCTTCTCTAGCTCAGCCACTCACCCAGGCCTCCTTTTGGAGGTGAGAATTAGAAGTGGTTTCAGAAGGGGTGGAGAACTCTAGGCTAGTGTCAGAGAACAAAGGTGGAAATGACCTCTATTGAGAATAAAAAGATAAACAGCAGGAGTGGAGCCCAGCAGTCCTTTACTGCACAGAGCTGCAAGGCACATGAACCTAGCCACTGAGGATCCATTCAAGGTGTTATCTGGGTTCTTTATTATACAAACAGAATCAACATAGGAGCCAATTTTATGGTTAGGGGCATGAGGAAGTAGGAAATAGGAAAACTCTCATAATATTTTTCTTTAACCCACTAGTTTTTTCTGTAGATAAAAGTTATATATTGTAACCATCTCCCCAAGACTAATTCTAATAACAATCATAGTCAAGGTTACTTCACACATAATAAGGAGACTGGCTCTGGAGTTAGGTTTCTACCATCTATTCAATTCATAACAATTTAAAATATCACATGACAAAGGCTTAAGGCTAAAAAGTGCTTCTTGCTTCTCAGGGCAAAAAGGCAGGCCTGTCCCAAAAAAGAAGGCTGTAGAAAGCATTGTTGTTTCTGTCTTTCTGTGTTGAAGCCAGGACATGAGGCTTGATACAACCAGGACATGAGGCTTAGAGTATCCAACTCTCTTAACAGGCAGATGACCTCAGCAACCCCTTTGGACAAATGAGCCTTAGCCGCCAAGGTTCTACTGAAGCAGCTGACCCCTCTTCAGCTCTATTCCAGCCCCCACTTATCTCCCAGCACCCTCAGCAGACTAGCTTCATCATGGCTTCCACAGGACAGCCCCTCCCCACTTCCAACTATTCCACTTCTAGCCATGCACCACCTACTCAGCAAGTCCTGCCACCCCAGGGCTATATGCAGCCTCCTCAACAGGTAAGCAGCCCCTGTCCCCAGCTTCAGTCACTAATTCAGTTTGTCCTGTACTATAATCCTTCCTTCTTCTAGTTTAGGCAGACCAGAAGGGATACTTTCCCCATAGTGTTTAAAAGTTGTCACTCTAGACAGAGGTCTTCATTCTGTATAACACAAGTTCTATTATATTTCAAACTTGTATGGTTATCTTGTAATTGCAGGCCTAGAATCTCCATTTACAAATTACCAATCACCAGCCCTGACTTAGTTAGTAATTTGTTTCCTCTCTGTCATAGATCCAGGTTTCTTACTATCCCCCTGGACAGTATCCTAATTCCAACCAGCAATATCGACCTCTCTCTCACCCGGTGGCCTACAGCCCCCAACGTGGTCAACAGCTGCCTCAGCCATCCCAGCAGCCTGGTAAGAGAAGCCACTGGTGTAAGAAGGTGGCTTATAGGAGAAAGGCAGAGAAAGGAGAATTACCTTCCCAATTTGAAAATAAATAAAAGGAATGACCAGAGTCCAAAGGAGGGGCCCAGGTTCTGGGGTAGGGGGAAAATAGAATGGAGAAGGGAATTACTGCTAGAGAGTGGCCTTTTAAACATTTATACTAACGTTTTTCCTGCTTTACCTACCCCTAGGTTTACAGCCCATGATGCCTAACCAGCAGCAGGCGGCTTACCAAGGCATTATTGGGGTCCAGCAGCCCCAGAACCAGGGCCTGCTCAGCAACCAGAGGAGCAACATGGGGGGCCAGATGCAAGGCCTGGTGGTTCAGTATACTCCACTGCCTTCTTACCAAGTGGGTGCATTCTGCACTGGGAAAGATCACCCAGTCCTTGAGATGAGGAAAAGGAATAGCCTTCCAGTGTCATCCATACTAGCAATTTTAATACTAAAATATTGTCTGTTTTCCCCCTAGAAGTGTTAGGGATTTTTCTCTAAAAGAAAGCCCAGAGAGTCTTAGAGGAGTTTTTTAATTGTTCGGTGTTCATAAAGCCATGGAAATGCATGTGTGCCTGATAAAGTGGGTCTAAAGGAAATCAGGTCCCTTCCTGTGTCTGATGCCCAAGAGTGGTATTTAGAGAAGGGGAAAATGGAGATCGTTCTGTGAGCATTTCCTTTCAGCAAGTGAAGAGAATAGGAGGACACTATAAGAAGTGGAGAAGGAAGTTGCAATGCCCTGATCTAGTGATGACTAGGCTGTTCTGTAGATGAACTCAATGAGAGTACAATTAGTCATTCTCTTTTCTACCCAGGTCCCAGTGGGCAGTGACTCACAAAATGTGGTCCAGCCACCTTTCCAGCAACCCATGCTGGTACCTGCAAGCCAATCTGTACAAGGAGGTCTCCCTGCAGGGGGTGTACCAGTGTACTACAGCATGATCCCACCAGCTCAGCAGAACGGTACAAGGTGAGGACTGCCAGAGAGCCAGGGCATATTTCTCAGACTTTCAGCAACTGTTGTATCGTCTTTTGTTTCTATTGGCCTAGGAAACACAGGAGTAAGAATCCCAGTAGTGCTATAAAGCAGTAGAATAGGAGGGAGTTCATATTCCTTTGTTCCTCATTGATTTAACATTGCAGAGAGCCCATCAGCAGGAAAAAAAATTCCTACTTCAGAGATGGATACTTTATAATATTCCCCATATTTTTGTTTTTCAAATCAGTGGGACTGAGAACTAGGTTACAGAGACTTCTGCTTGTCATTAAGAGAAACAATTTTAGAACCAGGTGTAGTGGCTCACACCTATAATCCCAGCTACTTGGGAGGTTGAGGCAGGAGGATCACAAGTTCAAGGCCTGCCTGGGCAACTTAACAAGACATGTCTTAAAGTAAAAATTTTAAAAAGGGCTGGGGATTGGGAGTGTAGCCGTTCTGAGGTATAATGCTCTTGGGTTCAATCCCCAGTATCACACACATACACAAAAAAGGGATGAAGCAACTCTGGGTTCAATGTACATAACTTTTTCTGTGAGCCTGTGTATCTATGGATGAACTTTAATGGTGCATCTATTTCTGCATCTCTCTTTTTTTATATATCTGAGTATAAATCATAGCTAATAGAATCATAACCATAGAAGGTACCTTAAAAATAATCTAGGGCTGGTGTTGTGGCTCAGTGGTATAGAGTGCTTGCCTAGCATGTGTGAGGCACTGGGTTCAATTCTTAGCACCACATATAAATAAATAAAATAGAGGCTTGTTGACAATTAAAAAAAAAAAAAAAATCTAGTCCACAGCCCTTGTTTTGTTTTTCTTTCTTGGTTTTTAAATGAAGAAATTTCAGGTAGGGTTGCATCCCCAAAATCACACAACTGGCTAGAGGTAGAGCTGGAACTAGAACTTAAGTCTGGGTCTGTCTGCATTTCCTCTGTGTCTGTCTGCCAGTGTATATTTGTTTATTTCGGTCTTTATATCTATGTCTCCATGTTTTTATAAGTTTAGTGGGGTTTTTGGTTTTTTTGGTTTTGTTTTTTTCTATTTGTCTTTAGGGAATTCTTAGTGTTCACCATTGTGCATAGATTCTAAATCACACATCTTAGTTTTTTTGTTTGTTTTTTAACCCATTTTTTTCTGTGTCTTCCTCTGGCACGCTCTGCTTGTGTTTCTTGTTGTGATTTTTGGAATCTGTGCGCACGTGTATATGCCTGGTGTTTCCACACTGTTGAGAAGAGCATGTGTCACTAACATTCCATCTGTAGCACTGATTAGCAGCTTCCTAATTGAAAGATGATCAAGTACAAATATATATAATTAACTTTGAACTGATGAGTGATTTTAGAAATTGCATGGCAAATTGGTCTGGGAACGGCTTGGAGCTGCCTCTGCTTCCCACAGGGGAGGCCCAAGGAAGCAGCAGCTGTTTGCCAGGAGCTGTTACTCCCTCTACTGCTTCACCACTCCTCTCTTCTCATCTCTCCAGCCCTTCTGTGGGGTTTCTGCAGCCCCCTGGCTCTGAACAGTACCAGATGCCTCAGTCTCCTTCTCCCTGCAGTCCACCACAGATACCACAGCAGTACTCAGGTAAGAGGAAAAAGAATTTGGGGCGGCTTGTGTACTGGCAAGGGCAAACATTGCTAAAAGGCTTGTGCTCTAGAGCTGAGAAGATCAGAGGGTTCAGGAATTGACTGACCCCATCATGAAGAAAGACCAAAGTCTTGACTAGGGTTATCCAGGAGTGAAGGAGCTGATCTCTGATTAGGTAAGGATAGTTGCCCCATCCCTAGGAAGCCATGTCTCTGGGTTTCTTTTAGTCTGCTCTGTGCACATGTGTCTGTGCTCATTCGCACTCGTGCTCTCTCCCTCTCTCTCTCTCTTTTTTTTTTTTTTTTTTTTTTGCAGTACTAGGGATAAGGGACTGAACTCAGGGCTTTATGCATACCAGACAATACCTCTGATCTACATCCCCAGCTTCTCCCCTCCTTAGCCCCTCTTCTACCCTGCTTCTCCATCCTTCTTTTACCCGTTCCCTCCCCCACTTCTCCTCCCTCTCCCTCTCTTCTTTTCTGAATCCAGCATTACACTCAAATGCCTTTGGGTCATAAAATACTCACCTCTGTCACCTGCACTCATTCTTCCTTTAGACATTCTTTCTTTTCTCTGGTGAGAGAAGTTGAGAAAATGCTTTTTTTAAAGTCATGTCATATCAGTTTAGCAGTTTTTAGTGTGTGCCTCATATACATTGTGATGTTTGAACTCTTACCATACTTTGTAAGGAGAAAATTAAGATTCAGAGAGATTACATGACTAACTGGATCACAATCCTAGAACTTGAACTTGGTACTTTTGACTTTCCATATCCTATATTGCATCCTTAATAGCACATTTTCAAAAGGCTTTTGTACTCTATCCCTTTCCCTCCAATGGGAAGTAAATAGACCTCATGTTAAACAACTCCAGGCCCTCTTCAAAGGGGCCAGCTATCCCAAGTGAGGAGGTTTATGCCATGTGGCCTCTTGCTGTCTGCTTTTGCCAGAACATCCCTCTAACACACTAAGTGCAGCCACCCTTATTTCCTTTCAGCCCACCCTGACACAGCAGTACACTGCAGTTAAAGAAATTTCAGGGCTTCTGGAGGGGAGTCTTAATTTAGCCTCTAATCATCTTGGTTCCACTCTATTGTGGGAATGTCAGAGTGCCCTCTTCTGGTGAGAGGGAAATATTTTGCCAGTTTCTCCCATTTAGAAATGGAATTTTTCACCTAAGGTTTTTTTGCACCCTCTCTATGGTAGATGCTATTAGGAGTGCTTCTAGAATTATCTTGCTTATGAGAAATGATCAGTTCTTTAAGGAGCAATGACTTCTGACTTCATCTAGGCTAAACATGGATTCTTACAGTCTGAGATTTTAAATTCAGAAGCCTTTTCTGTTTATTATTTGAGTGGTCTCTTCAACTGTTTTTCCTATCTGCCAGGAGAACTTGGCCTTGAAATTCCTAGTGCAGTATGGAAATTGTAGAAACCATCTCCAAGAACCATGGTAGCCTGTGGTGGTGCTTGGTACCGCGGGGCATTTTCTCTCCTATTTAAGATAACTGTGTGCACGTACGTGTGGGAATACTTGTATGCACATTTTTGGGTATATCCTTTGTGGTACATCATTGGGTCTCTGGTTTTATCTGTTCATATTAAAACAACAAGATTTTTGAATCCAGAAAAAAACAAAATAATTTTTTATTACTTATTTGACCTAGTACTGGGTTAAGTCAACTAAAACTGCTGCTGTTCTGGAAGCTGGCAACACTAGACATCTGGGCTGGGGGGATGGAAGAAGAAGATAATCTAGACTTTTCAAATCTAAAGAAATAAGGAAACCTTCTCATCATTTATTTTCTTTGCTTCCTTGGAATGTCCCCAGGAATATCTCTTTCTTCCCAGATACCTTGATTGATCTTGAGCTTTCCAACTGACCCCTTTTATGCCTTTCCTAAATGGTAAAACCCTCTGTTCTACCCAGGTCATCTAAGATACCATATTCACCACACCAGTTATTTTAGGTTTTTAATCTATATTCTTGGAGAGAGTGGAGAAAGTGAAGTTTCTTCTGCCTTCATTTCCAGTTTGCCCTTTTTTGGAAAGATAGACAACAGGCATAGCCCACAAGAACCACTCTGGCACCTTCAGAGAACAGTCACCTGCCTTCTTGTTATGTAGCAACATGGTCACTTTTCCAAAAATAAAGGCAGGGATTAGGATTGGTCATTCCTGGAACAACTGTTCTGCTTTATTAATACATTTTTGTAGCTGCCCAGTTTACCCCCAAGCCTGGATCTTAACTTTTCTACTATAATATTAGATGTAACTATAACTCCAGGAAACACTTTTCCTTCTACTAAAATAATGGCTGCCAGTCCCTTTAGGTTGCTACAGGGATGCTTGTCAAGAGAAGATGCGCTCAGACATGAAATGGCAGCAAAACCTGTACTCCCAACTCACAGTGACACAGCAGCATGGACAGAGTAATATGCATACATGAATAGATACTTACTGGCTTACATTTTTAGCTGAGGGCTTTCAAAAACTCAGACTAGTCTTTTCTCTTCCACTTCCTGAAGATATCTCTTTCCCCCACCAAAGGGAAAAGGGGGGAAAGGTCAAGATACTGATTTCTGTCCTATAATTTGGGAAATACATCTTTGGATTTTATTTCTCTAGACATTGTTTTCCCATAGGTTTGATTCCTGGGGGTAAGGAAGACTGAAGAAAACCTATCAGTCTTCTACCTCAGTGATTTAAAAAAAAAAAAAAGAAAGAAAGAAAGAAAAAGAAAACAAGAAACAATTCTGCCAGACATAAATGTCATCTGTTTATATTTATATGGTTTGCTCTGCCCAATCGACCTTTCTGCCCAGGTTTAATGATGCCACTTAAAAAGCCATTCACATGTCCCCTCTCCTTTCAGAGCTTTCAAACTGAAATTGATTTCCTTATTCAGTCCCTTTCTCCAAGAACCCTTCCCACCAGCTCTCAACTCAGGCTCCTTCCCCCAACCTGATTATATGGGAGTGCTGTCACTGGGCAGTGGGTTTTTGTCTTTCTTTTTTATTGCCATGTCCATTAAGAAGTAGCGACAGTTCAGCTGCTTAACAGATGCCACCTGCTTTTGGCTTGAGGAAGAGAAGCATAAAAATCAGCTCATCAGCGGAGTAGTGCTCTGTGTCCTCGGCTGAGTGAAGGAACAATGCTCCAGGCCAGCGGGGGAGGACTGAGTGTGGGAAGGAGATCAGGATAGAGGCTGTAGACTGAGAATCTTGGCTTTGTTTTTGTTGGAATCAGAGAAAATAATATGTGGACTTTTTTTTTCTCTCTCTCCCCTTGAGCCCCCAGTAGCTCCTTATGGCTACACTTTGGTATTAGAGATTCCTCTGCCTTGCTCATACTCACCCCTGTACCCTCACACATCCCCCATTTTTCCTGACCCACGGCATTAGGCTCAGATTATGAACTGCCTTCTAGAAAAGCTGTGGATTTGATTATTTTTATGTTGGCTTCCTCAGATATCAATGAGGAGTTTGAATAAGGTCAATTGCAATTTTGTTGAAAAGGATTTTGGAGTGGATGGGGCTCTTAGGATGGGGAAGTAAAAATGACCAGAACAATTATAGTAAGGGGAGAGTTGTTAAATGCATGACAATTGACAACTGTGCAATTTTTCAGTGGCCTTTCTACAAACCATCCTGATGAATATCCTGTTCCCCTTGGTAGGGGTTGGGGAGATACCAGCCTATTGCTCTATTTGTGCTCCCTGATTGGATGAGCCCTAGAGGGTAAGGGGCACACGTTGGCTGGGGAATAGGATCTGATAGATGCCATGTCTTCTGAGCTGCTGTCTCAGGTCTCTTACTGTTTCTTTTCCTTTTGACCAGTACTACCTGAGAAAAGGTCACCTCCCAGCAAACTAGTGCCCAGGGCAAGAGGCTGCAACATTTCCGGTCATAGAAAGCAATGTGGTGGTGACAGTGGTGACAACCCTAGAGCACAGAACCAGGAAAACAGCAGCATTGCAGCAGATTTTCAAGCTAGTAACTCCTACCTCCTGTTTCTGTACTACCATACCCAGGAACTCAGTTTCATCAGAATTTAGCCTGGGAGGTCAAGAGCAAACCCTCTGGCTGGACAATCTCCTGCAGGGATGCAGAAACCCCTCCTATCCCTCCCAGGGGGAACTGTCCATCAAACTACTTCTCTCTGACTCCTTACCTTTTTACCACAAAGAAGATTTAAGACAATATTCATCCTCATTGTGCCCTTTCCTTCCTCCATTCTGTGAATTGGTGAGGCTATCCATGGTTAACAGTGCCAATATTTCAGGGTTGCACCCAGTCACCTGAACCTGTCATTGTAGCATTCAGAGTGTCTGACCCTTCCACAGACCTCCTCTGGTATTGGCCTTATTCAGAACTTCCTTATCCATTTCAGGAACTTCCTAATGGGTCTTCTTGCCACAGTTTTCTTCCCTTTACTATTCTACATTTGGCTACTTGGGTTGGCATTCCAAAGCATCAGTTCTATCCCAACACCTCTAAGGATAAAGTCCAAGCATCTTACCAAAATGCACTTCAAACTCTGACATTAACTCTTTGTTTAATGTCTGATTCCTTAGCTGACTATTCTTTTTAGAAGAGCAGGACCAGGCTTATTTGTAGTACACTCAGTGCCCAGCCAAATGACTGGCACATTGTAAATGTTCAATAAATGTTTGTTTCATAAACGTACCTCAGCTTCTGCTCTTCCCCCTACATAGTGCCTATGTTTTAGCACCTCAGATCTTTTGTCATTTCATAAACATGACATACATTTCCATGTTATTCCCTCTGCTTGAAATATTTCCCAACCCATCCCACCCTTGGCCAAGAAGTATTTCTGAGGTCTGGCTTAGTGAAGCTGTGTATGTCTTCTCCCATACAATCAGAACTTGCTGACTTACCTGTAGCCCTTACTAGAAAAACTTACACTTGTCTATAGCCCTGTAACATGCCCAAACCTTTGAGCAATCTGATCTGGGTATTTGGTAATACCCAACTCTGATGGAATAGTTTTTTTACCAAGCATACCAAAGTGCCCCTAACCAGGTAAAGGCCAGGAGAGCATTGGCATCTGGTACGCATGTCCCTTTCACTCAAATTTCCACTGGTTTTCAGAGAGGGAGTCAGAAGCCAAATCAGCAATGATTTCAGATTCCTGACAGGACACAGTTTGAGTGACCCTGAAGTGAGTTGGGTGTATTGCTTACTGGCTTTCCCACTCAGGGCTAAGTGGAAGACTAAATATACTTTGAATCTCAACCAGCTGCTTTCTTCCTGCCACTCAGGAGTGTCACCTTCAGGACCAGGGGTGGTGGTCATGCAACTGAATGTCCCTAATGGACCCCAACCCCCACCAAACCCATCCATGGTCCCATGGAATCACTGTAAATACTACAGCATGGACCAGCGGGGTCAGAAGCCTGGAGATCTGTACAATCCTGACACTAGCCCCCAGGTGAGTCCTCCCCAGCTTTGTCTTGGCAAGGAGGGGACCAGAGTACTCCCAGGGAACAATCTTTGTTATTGACTGAGCAGCCTCTTATACACGTCTATCCCTGTGTAAATTTTCAGGGGGAAACACAAGAAATAGAAGAGAATGTCCTCCATTAAGGAACCTAAAATCTAAGGTGGCAGAGGAATACACTTTAGAAAATGCTCAGAGAATATTTTAAATGAAGGGTTGTAGCTCAGTGTTAGAGTGCTCACCTAGCATGAATGAAGGCCTGGGTTCTAGTCCCAGCACCACCAAAAAAAATTATAACTGGTATGTCAAAAGTGGATGTTAAGGGGGCTGGGGATATAGCTCAGTTGGTAGAGTGCTTGCCTCACAAGCACAAGGCCCTGGGTTCAATCCCCAGCACTGCCAAAAAAAAAAAAAAAAGGTGGATGTTAAGACAACTACTTAAGGGCTAAGAAATCAGTGTGAAGGAACAATCTGACTTTGGTAGAGTTCACAAGAGAAAAATCAGTGTGCAGGAGCAATCTGACTTTGGTAGAGTTCACAAGAGAAAATTATTTCCTGAGAGAAGTAAATTTAAAGCAATAACATAGGAATTCGCAGAGAATAATGTTTGGTGTTTATGTAATATGTGCTCCTCTCTTCCACAGGCCAATACACAAATGAGCAGCAGCCCTGTCACATCTCCTACCCAGTCTCCAGCACCCTCTCCTGTCACCAGCCTCAGCAATGTCTGCACAGGACTCAGTCCCCTGCCTGTTCTCACTCAGTTCCCCCGGCCCGGGGGTCCAGCACAGGGTAGGGGGTTAGATTAGGGCTGGCTGCTATGGAATTCGCCATTCACAATCCACTTCTAGGTGGGGAGATTAGAGGACAGCACCAGTCAGAGAACCCATATAGCTGATTCAATTCTGGAAGCTAGCTCTTCTTTTAACATCCCTATTGAGACCAAGGATACCTACCCCTCTCTCTTACTGCCCTTAGTTAACTTACTTCAGCCCTCCTTTACATATTTATATTATCACCAAGTTGGGTGAAAAGAGCTGGGGGAAAGCTGTTTATTGAATTTTCTAATGAACTAAAGAGTTTAGCCTAACATCAGTACTGAGTCTGAGGGGTGGGAATGGAGGACTATATCAGAATAGTATGGTTTTAAAAGAGGGAACACTGGGTTTGGGCTAAAAGATAGGTTTCATTTCCACCACAAACTAGCTTTATGATGTTGAGCAAGTTGCATAAACGCAGAACTAGACTAGACCTTAGTTTTCTGATCTATAAAATAGGGTAAACATAAGATGGAAATAGTCTTATTTGCTTTCTGACTTGACTATCTCAAGCAATATAAAAATAAGATTAGAAGCCAGGAGCATTGGTGCCTGCTTGTAATCCCAGAGACTTGGGGGACTGAGGCAGGAGGATTGAAAGGTCAAGGCCAATCTCAGCAATTTAGCAAGGCCCTAAGCAATTTAGCAGTACCCTGTCTCAAAATAAAAAGGACTGGGGGATGTAGTTCAGTAGTTGAGTATCCCAGGATTCAATCCCCTGTACCAAAAAAAAAAAAAAAAAGATTAGAATATCATTTTAAAACTTTAACATGCTCTGAAATATAATATTTTATTAGTGATAGGTAACATTTATGATGCTTAATATGTACCAGACATTGCTATAAGTGCTTTGTTCTTTTATTCATTTAACCTTCCAGCAATGCCAAAGAGGGGAAAACATCCCAACATCACACTTCCTGTAGCAGAGCCAGTATTTTCACCTAGGCAATCTGGCACCAAGGCTGTGTTCTCATCCACCACACTGTATTACCTCTCACATGCATAAGAAACTTGGACCCTGGGTTTGGGGTGAAGAGAATCAAGAGATAAAAGACATTCACAAGGGTCTGTAGGTTTCTTCCCTGATCATCTTTATAGGACTTCTATCTATGACAGCACCCCCTTTTGGGCCTCTATCTCTAAGTCATCACTTCACCCACCTGGGTCAACAAGGGACAAAAGGTACAAAATGGAGAAACCTCATCTCTCCCCATCTAATCCTGGGGCAGATGCTGGAGATGATGGATCTCTTTGAGGGCATCACCTGTACTGGGGCAGACAAACTTCATTCAGATTGCCTTGTCAGGCACCCAGATTCAGTGGTTCAAGGATGCTTAGGGGACTGCCTGGCAGGAGTCGTAGGGGAACAACAGTGGGAGATACAGCTGAAAGCCAAGGGGTTTAGGAAGAGAAACAGCTCTTAAGTCAGACATATGGGCCCTTCCATCATAGAATAGGTAGGAATAGTATACTCTATGGCTCTCCAACTCCAGAGCCCCTTGAAGTTTCATAATAAACACACTATGGAGCTCAAATTCCAGAAAACCATCTGCTCTTACTCTTCAGGTGATGGGCGCTACTCCCTGTTGGGCCAGCCATTACAGTACAATCTGTCCCTCTGCCCTCCCTTGCTTCACAGTCAGTCGACTTACACGGTACACCAGGTAAGGGTGTCAGCTTTAAGGCCATCAGCCTTAGGGCCATCAGAACCACCCCCTTTTCTCATCTGGGCCCCTGTCTATAAGCCATCTACTCCAGCCAGCTGGGTAGACAAACATAATATGAATAAAGCAGAAGGAGCTTTACCCCCATTCCTCTACTCATTATTCCCTCCAGCTTCAGTGCCAAGAGGAAGGGGCTCTTTGTTTCTCAGTGGCCACTCATTGGCCAGTCTGCCTCATGGAGTGTACTCCCCAGGGTTAGGTGCTACTCAGTCTTTCAGGCAGATATTAAGAAAGAAGGCAGTCAATGTTACTTACTTAGAGTGTGTTATCTTTCAAATATTGAAGGGACAGAGTGGATTGAAGCATGGAAACCGGGGCAAGAGACAAGCTCTCAAATCTGCCTCCACTGACCTGGGCACAGCAGATGTTGGTGAGTGGCAGAACGTTGGTGAGTGACAGAAGGCCAAATCCCTAACAGAAAGTGCCCAGCCCTCCAGTCCTCTGTTACCAGTCCAGGATAAGTAGGAAAGCTAGCTTAGAGTGGGGAATAGAAATGGGGCTTTTTGTGCTCAAGAGCAAGCAGAAGCCGCAAAAGTGAAGTATCTCAGTCCCCCTTACCAAGCCATTCTGGGTCCTGAGGCAAATCACAGAAAAAATTGGGAATAACACAGTCATAGGAGTTGCTAAGCTTCTCATTAGCCAACTCTCTCCTGGGAACAGTCCTGCCATTAATCCTGGACATCTACTTTTGGTAGTGCTAGACCTGATTTTAGAGGAAACCAATAGAGAATATGGAAAAGTAACTCTCCTCCTGCAGGCCCTCCATGCTATGCATACAAGGTCTCTCAGAATCTCCCTATTTGCAGCAGTTATCTGAACTGGAAGGACAGGAAGGGAAACTCACTTTCCAAGATGTTAAGGAGGAAGAATCTATTTGGGCCAGCCTCTCAGTGGATAATGAGCATGTTTCAAATTGCTCTAGTAAAAATCACTAGCACAAAAATTTCCTTCAAGAGAGTAACACCTTTCTGGGGTTGATGGCACATGCCTTGTAAATCCCAGTGGCTCAGGATGCAGAGGCAGGAGGATCACAAAGCCAGCCTTGGCAACTTAGCAAGACCCTAAGCAACTTAGTGAGACCCTGTCTCTAAATAAAATATTAAAAAGGACTGGGGATGTGACTTAGTGGCTAAGTACCCCTGGGTTCAATCCTTGGTACCAAAAAAAAAAAAAGTGACACCTGTGAGAGAACCCTGGTGTTTGTCCTGAGATCATAAGCCTGGGATTCTGATTCTCAGGCCCTTCTTGCCTACATCTTTGGGTTAGGTGAAGAGAGTTTTCTTTTCTCCCCTCTCTTAAGTTTCCTTGATCAGAATCTTGGGGGAGGGGTGTTGGGCTGATTTGGGGAGGGGAGGAAAGGGCTAAGTGGGAAAGCAGGGCTTTTAAGGACATTGTATACAAACTTAGCTGGATATTTCTTTATCCAGCTGCTGTCAATCCTTCTTGCCCTCCCTCTCACAACAATGTCTTCTCTCCTCCCCTTCCAGTCCTGGGGCGGGTGCTGGAGGTGACAGATCTCCCTGAGGGCATCACTCGTACTGAGGCAGACAAACTCTTCACTCAACTCGCCATGTCCGGTGCCAAGATCCAGTGGCTCAAGGATGCTCAGGGGCTGCCTGGTGGGGGTGGAGGGGACAACAGTGGGACTGCCGAGAATGGCCGCCACTCAGACCTCGCTGCCTTTTACACCATCGTGGCTGTGTTTCCCAGCCCCCTGGCTGCCCAGAATGCCTCCCTTCGCCTGAACAACTCTGTGAGTCGCTTCAAACTTCGAGTGGCCAAAAAGAACTATGACCTGAGGATCCTGGAGCGAGCCAGCTCCCAATAAATGGAGGAGGGGAAGAGACTGTCACAGTAGGGGCTGGGGACAGAGTGGAGGGGACCCAGGTGGAACAGAGGCAGAAAGGAGACAGATGCTGAACTGGCACCTAAGACATGAGGGATGAAGAGGGAAACAAACAGACTCACACTGGCACTGGACTCCTTGCCAATCTCCTGCCATGGGTCCCCTCTTCCTTCATTGGACCCCCTCTGCTTCCCTCTCCTTCCCATCCTCTTCTATCATTTTTTAATCTCTTCTTCCACCATGAAATTAATTTCTTATTTTTTTGGTCAGGTAGAATTGGGAGGATCCCACCCTCCCCTCATCCATTTCCTTCCCATCTTACGTTCCCTTTCCTTTTTTGGTCTTTCTGAGTATATTTATATGGACAGAATTAAGAAAAACAAAATTGATTTCCCCATTCTCTCACTGCCCCCATCTTGTTTCCCCAAGCCCCGCAGAGTTAGAACCTGGGACTCCCTCACCCCAGAACACTTGTATATTGTTTGTTTGAGGTTTGTGCCACAGTAACAGACACAGTATTTAATTGCACATACAGATGTTTGCTGGGTATATTCACTGTAAATTTTATTTAATCTGGTTTTTGTTTGTTTGGGGGGTTACTTGGGGGGGGAGGTTGATTTTGTTTTTAAATATAAAAAAAACTGTCACTGGACATCAGTCACTGTTTCTCTGTTGCCACCCTGGTGTGTGTGGGAGGGTGACGGGTGGGCTGAAAACCCTGGATAGGTACAGCCCCTACAGCTTGTGGGTGGCTGGGGAGGGTGAGTTGTGTTGGGATGGCTTCCCTAGCATGTGCATATACATCTGCCTGACACTATTCCTTCCTTTTCCCTGGACTCAGTTCTGATAGAAGGTTGAGTCTTGTTGGTACCTGGGTTTTGGGCTCTTGCAACTCTGCTACAAACTGTTGTTCATCAAGCATGTCACTTCTCTACTCTGGATCTCTTTGTCCCCAGAGTTTGCTTCCAGCCTGTTAATTCTCATTTAGGGACCTTGCAACTAACCTGGGTGTGGGGGATGAGTTAAGTCTAGAACTGTGTTGAGATGCTGGCATCATTGCTATCTATCTAATCTGAAAATCTTCAGGGATGGAGAACCTGGGCCTTTAGTCCTAAAGCCCAGAAGATTGGGTTCCACTTAGCAGAAACAGAACTCGATGTTTCTTACAATAAAAACTACATCAACTGAACTTGTAATGCCAACATATGTTCAGCAATCTCTGTACTGTGCAACTGAAGAAAAATGAAGAGCAGAAGTCACCTGCCTGCAAAAAAGAACTTCTTTACCTGTGGATTCTCTGGGTTATCCCTGTTCTACAGCCCTTCAGAGGAGAACCATCAGAGAGCCTGTAGACTGCCAGGGGTAGTGGTACATGTTGTAATCCCAGCAGCTCAGGAAGCTGAGCAGCTGCAAATTAAAGACCAGCCTGTACAATTTAGTGAGACCCTAAGCAACTTAGCAAGACCCTATCTCAAAATAAAGATTTAAAAAGGGCTAGGGATGTGGCTCAGTGGTTAAGCACCTCTAGGTTCACTCTCCTGTAACCCCACCACCACAAAAAAAAAAAAGAACCTGTAGACTCACCATCCAGAACTCCCTTTTCAATTTCATCCACCTCTTAGCAAAGAGCAGTGGGTGGAAATGAGAAAGTACATTGCCTTGAAAATCTTCTAAGCCTGGGCAACTCTATCTCTAGCTGAGCTCCTCCAAGAGCTTGTCTGAACCAACCTCCATTGTGGTCCTTTGTCTCTCACAGATACAAGGGATAATGCAGCACTACATTACTGCCTCTCCATTACCCTCTAACATAGCCTCTTTCAGTCATGTCACAGTCCAGTTAACTGTATCCTAGTGAGATAAAAATGCCAGCCATTTCCTTATCCTTTCACTGCATATATTGGGAAGTAAGATGTAGAATCAGGGAATAGAAAAAGAGTTTTAGTTCTGCCAGGTGCAGTGGTGCTTGCCTGTAATCCCAGCAACTCAGGAGTCTGAGGCAGGAGTATTGAAAGTTTGAGCTCAGCCTAGTCAACTTAGTGAGACCCTGTCTCAAAAAATAAGGGCCGGGGGGCATAATTCAAGTACAGTACCCCTGGGTTCAATCACACACATAAAGTTATAGTTTTAATGGGGAAGGGAACATTACTTACAGATGATTAAAAACTCCCTATAGAAGGTAGTCATAAATTTGTCAAGGGTCTGTCTCTACCCTCACTCCCCAGACACCCTCAGATAAAAGCCCCAGCCCTTTTTTTTCCCAAGGTGTTTTTGTTGTTTTTGTTTTGAACTTTTTGGTTGGGTTTGGTTTGGTTTGGTACTGGGGATTATTTAACCCAGAAACATTTACCACTGAGCTACATCCACAACCATTTTTTAAATTTTGAGGCAGAGTCTCAAGTTGTGTGTGGCCTTGCTAAGTTGCTGAGAGGCTAGTCTGGAACTTGGAATCCTACTGCCTCATCCTTCTGAGTCCCTAAAATTATAGGCGTGTGCCCATGTGCCACCATATCAGCTCCAGCCCTTTTTCAGTAACTTTTTAAGAGTTCCTTCACTTTGAGGACAAGATTTTAGAGGAATAGGGAGAAGTCTCTGGGAGCAGTGGAAAGGAACAAAAGCTGTACTAGGTATTCTTCATCCCCTTACAGGACAGTATGTGTCGTGACCACCACAGATGAGAAATCAACCTCATGTGACTGATAAGAGACAATCCAAATTATCCTTTCCTCACCAGTTCCCAGCCCTTTCCTAAGACTAAAGACTTGAAGCTAGATCAGTGTTTGAGAGTATACAAACACACAGCCACAGAGAGTGGCTGAGGATATATTACTGAGGCTGAGGATAGTTACTAAAGTAGCCTAGGGAGGGTAGAATTGGGAAGGTGTCAGGACCTTTGCGGAAATTGGTTTATAATTCATCTTGATTTCATCTTCAGGCATCTAAAATCCCCTCAAACAAGGCTGGACATGGTGATGCCATGTAACTTGAGAGACTGAGGCAGGAGGACTGCAAGTTTGAGGCCAGTCTGGACAACTTAGTGAGACCCTATCTCAAAATTAAAAAAGGATTGAGGATGTAGCTCAGTGGTAAAGTGCCACTTGTTCAATCTTCAGTGCCCCCCCCAACACCAAATACAATCCCCTCAAGTTATGTGGCATGAAGAGAAACTGCCTCTTCTTGACTAGTGGACACTGACCTGCTCACCATTAGAATCAGGGAAGGACAACCCTGGGGGGATGGGAGGAGTTAGGGTCCAGCCCTGCCCCAGACCTCCTCCAGTGTCTAATTTCTCCATGTCAGCTGTGCTGCTCAGCTGTCCATTTTCCTTCAGCCCTGTCATTTCACACTGACACCAAGACAAGAGGCTAGCGGCCTACAAATACCTTCTGGGTAGCTGGTGTGAGTACAGAGGGTATTGGGGGGGCTTAGCCCCCAAGGAAGAGGACCAGTCCTCCCCCCAGCACCTCCATCAAGGTCCCAGGGACTCTCTCTTCCCTCCGGAGACTGTGGACTGGTTTAGGGAATCCCAAACGTAAGTTTCCTCTTCATCCTTTCTATTTCCAGGACTGCTCACCCCAATCCATAGTTTATTCAACTTCTTCATTTCTCTCTTTGTCTGTGAGTAGTTGGGTTTTAGAAGTGAAAATGTTACTCTACTTCAGGATGAGCTAGGATTGAAGGGGGTGGGGGTGGGGGGGGTCCTGGGAATCAAGTAAGGGAAAGGCTCATATTACTCTGAAAACCTAAAATAGCTGAGGCCTGAGGCAGGCTGGGACAGAACTAGGCATGGGCCCCAGGGTTCAGGAAAGAAGGGAAGAAAATGTCTCAGTCCATCCCTCCATGTGTACACTCCAGGATGCAATGTTAAACTTGAGGGGATGTGAGAAGTTATTTCACGTTTCTAGGCCCATGAGTAACTGTAGGAAAATGACCGAATCCAGACAGCCTTGAGTATTGTGTTGGGGCTGTAAACTTTGGGGCTGCCCCTTGGGGCAGAAGAATCGGTATCATTGTGAGAAACTTCAGCCTATTGGTCTTTTTTCTAGATCTTCATGGAATTTTTCTGTTCATAAGCCCTACTAAAAGATCTCCGTCTAATCAAATTTCTCCCAAAGCTTCCCCTTCAAGGACCACCCTACTTCAAGGAACAGGAATAAGGGAGGGAAGAGTGGCAGTCAGGGTTTAGATTTCATAGTGGGGTCCAACCTCTTGCAGGATGACAGAAAAGGAGGTGCTGGAGTCCCCTAAGCCCTCCTTCCCAGCAGAGATTCCGCAAAGTGGGGTGAGTCTGGGCCTCTCACCACTGGGTGTGGGCGGCTGGGAAGCCATTACAGCTTCTGAAGGAAAGTGCTTGAAATGATTCCACTTGTGTGTGATTCATTTATTGTTAGAATGCTAATTAGCACCTGCACCCCAAACCCCTAATCCTGGAGCACATTGCTTGTCCTAAGCTAGGAAAATGTCCTGTTAGCTTTAGCTCCAGCTACCCTAAGAAGAGTGAAAGTCCTTTTAACACTGGATTTCCTTCGCTCCCTCCCTCAGCTACAGCGGCTGAAGCAGTTATTCAGGAAGGGGTCTCCAGGGACAAAGGAGATGGAGCTTCCCCCAGAGCCCCAGGCCAATGGGGAGGCAGTAGGAGCTGGGGGTGGGCCCATCTACTACATCTATGAGGAAGAGGAGGAGGAAGAAGAAGAGGAGGAGCCACCCCCAGAACCTCCTAAGCTTATCAATGACAAGCCCCACAAATTCAAAGATCACTTCTTCAAGAAGCCAAAGTTCTGTGATGTCTGTGCCCGGATGATTGTGCGTGAGTCATGGAGGGAAGTGGAGAGAGTGTGATGCCGAAGGCAGTGGGTGGGGAAAGGTTCTAAGAGAGAAATATTTGTAATGGATAGATGGGCTGTGGCAAGATTCAGCTTATGAAAATATTATTAGAGATTGAGGGTCCCAGAAGAGGGAAGCACAGAGCTAGAGTAGCTGCAGGGTACAAAGGGAAAAGGCAAGCTAGATCCTTACCCATGGTTTTCCCCCTCCCAAGTCAATAACAAATTTGGGCTCCGCTGTAAGAACTGCAAAACCAACATCCATGAACATTGTCAGTCCTACGTGGAGATGCAGAGATGCTTCGGCAAAATCGTGAGTAGGCTCTGGGGAATGAGTAGAAGGGAGGGCAGGTATTTCCAATTAACCCCTTGTTGGTCCCTCAAGTGATCCTATACATCTTCCTTCTTTCTCAGCCCATCTCTCTTATTCTGATGAGGAGTAAGCCCTCATGGGAGAAGTGGGGTGCTGGGCCCTACCTTGCTACCTCTAATGTTCCTCCCATCCCATCCTACAGCCACCTGGTTTCCGTCGAGCCTATAGCTCCCCACTCTACAGCAACCAGCAGTATGCTTGTGTCAAAGATCTCTGTAAGTGTCTTATATGGAACCTGAGGGAGTGGGCAAGCCCCAGAGATGGTTTCACACCACTTACAGCTTTGGAAGCCAGATTCTGAAACAGAAACATTCTATTTCCCATAGTTTTTCCCTAATATTTTTAGAGTCATTTTGTATGCAGTCAACATTCCTGTTTTAGTCAGGCGTGGTGGCACACATCTCTAATCCCAGCTACTTGGAAACCTGAAACAGGAGGGCAGTATGAGCAATTTAGAGAGACCCTGTCTCAAAAAAGAAAGACTAGGATGATGCTCAGTTGTCACTGGGTTCAATCCCCAGCTCTACAGAGAGAGAGAAACCTGTTTGTAAACTAAGAGAAGCAAGATATAGCTAGAACTACATGTAGCTAGCAGAGGTGGAGTCAAGATGAGACCTTAATCTGCAAGCTTCAGAATCTGTTCTTCACATGCAAAATCATTTCTGAGCAAGAACAAAGATTCTAGACTGTCCTCATCTTTTTTTTTTTAATATTTTATTGTAGGTGGACACATTACCTTTATTTTTATGTGGTGCTGAGGATTGAACCCAGGGCCTCACACTGCTAGGCAAGTGCTCTACCACTGAGCCACAACCCCAGCCCTGTCCTCATCTTTATTATAGTATCATGTCAGACTCAGGGTGAGACCCAAAAGTTGTGGACAACCTGGAAAGTTACTAATTTGACAATCCTTAAAAAATTATTCATCAGCCATAAAGAAGATAAAATGTGGCATTTGCAGGTAAATGGATGGAGTTGGAGAATATCATGAAGTTGAAATAAGCCAATCCCAAAAAACCAAAGGCTGGGAATGATTTCTCTGATAAGTAATGATGATACATAATGGAGGGTGGGAAGGAGGCAAGAATGGAGGAAGGATGGATTGTATAGAGGAAAATGAGGGGTGGGGAGTGGATGGAGGGAAGGAAAAATAATAGAATGAAACATCATTATCCTATGTACATGTATGATTACTCAAATGGCAAGACTACTTCATGTACAACCAGAGAAATGATAGTTGTACCCCATTTGTGTACAATGAATCAAAACTTTAAAAACATATATATTCATTGACAATTTGCTCAACGTCTATTCAGAGAAGCCAAACAGTGTGAGAAGCATGGGTGAAAAAGAGCCCACTGGTTGTAACATCAATTTGCACATGGTACTCAGCCAAGCAGAAGCTAGCAGTTAAGAGACCATTCTCCTTAGGAGAACAGTGATTCCAAGCATGCCTCAACTCCCAAAAAATGTACAAAATTGTCTTTTCCAATATCATATAATGTTCTGCCTGGAAGGAGTTCTGATAAATATTTTTATCTCCATTACTTTACTTTTCCAGTGATTTTTGGGGGGGAGGTGGGGGTACTAGGGATTGAACCCAGGAGTGCTTTACCACTGAGTCACATCCCCAGTCTTTTTCATTTTTTATTTTGAGATGGTCTGGATATATTGCTTACGGCCTTGCTGGTTGCTGAGGCTGGCCTTGAACTTGCAATCATCCTGCTTTAGCCTCACTGGGTGTGCACCACCATGCCTGGCTCCAGTGATGTTTTTTAAAGCCCTTTATAGATTGTTGTTAGGCAGCTGACCCTTCTCTAATCTTTCCCACCCCTTTCTCTTTCTCTTTCTCTCTCTCTCTCTCTCTCTCTCTCTCTCTCTCTCTCTCTCTCACACACACACACACACACACACACACACACACACACATATTTACTATGGATTCCTATCTACCCAATCCCACTTCTCTCATCTTTAGGAGGTCTGTTTCCTCCAGGCCTTTCTCTGCCTCTCCTGTAATGTCTTTTTTCACTTCCCATTTCACTAGCTGCCAATCGAAATGATCCTGTGTTTGAAACTCTGCGCACTGGGGTGATCATGGCAAACAAGGAACGGAAGAAGGGACAGGCAGATAAAAAAAATGTGAGCATCACACATCCCTACTGGATCCTTACCAGGAACTCCATGGGGCAGATCATTTTCCCCTTTGGAAACCTGACAGGAGCTAAACTCCTTCCCTGCCCCAAATGGCACAATTCCTAACAGACACATTTTTGCATGCAAATATACAGGACTATGGACCTGCTGTGGCTCACCATGAGCCTTGGTTACAAACTACTGTCATGCAGTGTGTTTTCTCAACTCCTTTTGAAATCATCAGATTACCATAGAAGGCTAGGCCTCAGGTCCTTGGCATTGCTGGATGACAGAGGCATGAGTTGTGCTTTTGGGGGGGTAAAAAATTGGTCATGCCAAGTAATCAAAATTCTAGAGCCACAAAAGGAGGGTCTGTGAAGATCATTCAGTCAGACCCATTCATCTTACAGATGATGAAACTAAAGCACAAAACTATTGACCAAGAGCAGCCTCATTTCTTTTCTTTCTTTCTTTTTTTTTTTTTTTTTTTTTT
>JAJEJO010044653.1:0-23158 GCA_020662805.1 Glaucomys volans | reverse complement strand
AAAAAAAAAAAAAAAAGAAAAAAAAAAGAAAAATGCTCAAAGCCAGAGGTAATCCATCAAAGCATGATACATCCTAGTGGCTGGAGAGGCTGAGGCAGAGGGATCTCGAGCCAACCTCAGCAACATAGGAAGACACTGTCCCAAAATAAAAATATTAGGAGCTGGGGATGTAGCTCACGGCAAGGCACCCCTGGGTTCAATTCCCAATACCAAAAAAAAAGAAAAAGAAAAGAAAAGAAAATGAAAAGAAGGGTTGTTACTGGGGATAAGGCTCAGTCGTTAATGTCCCTGGGTTCAATGTCCTTATCAAACAAAAACAAAATAAACGACCACCACCAACAACCACAAAAGGCTGACAGAAGGGAGAACATTCTCAGATCTAAGATGATTTTGGCACCCTGCATCCCTCCCTTCATCTAGGGAAGCAGGCCAGAGACCCCCCAGCACATCCAGAAGATCCTTACATAATTAAGCAGAACCCCCCACATTTGTAACTTATACGTTCTTCTTCTCAGAAAGTTTTTTACATAGAATATGAAAAAAAAAGGAACCTTC
The DNA here is from genome assembly GCA_020662805.1 of Glaucomys volans. NCBI lineage: Eukaryota > Metazoa > Chordata > Mammalia > Rodentia > Sciuridae > Glaucomys > Glaucomys volans. The sequence goes on along the minus strand of JAJEJO010044653.1, from coordinate 22,603 downwards.
TGTATAGAGCATTGTGGTTGGAAGTTTCCTCGTTTTGTAAATGCTGGGTTTGCAGAAAACAAAATTAAAAAATACGTAAAATCTCTAGTCTCAAATTGAAACAAAAAGCACTTGTCATGAAAACCTGTAAACCCCTCCTCCCACTGGGCACAAAGGAAAGAACTCCCAGACTGTCGCCCACACAATGCTTTGGCCATCGCCTCTCTGGGCCCTGCAGTCAACAAACATGCTTCCTGAAAATTCCGCAGATGTCCAGCCTCTTCTGTCCTACAACACTGCCACCTTCTCCGTGCTCCCCTGTGCTCCCCTCTAGAAAGCAAAGTCCCTTCTGCCCGACACCTAGCAGTCTGCACCCGTCACAGCTGGGCTCTCCTGGCTGCAGCGCTCCTTTTAAACGCACCTGTGCTTTTCCTCCGCTCGCACTTTTCGTTTTTAACAACGCGGAGCCGGGGCTGATCTCCAGCCAGTGAGGCCTGTGGACAAGGATCTGTGGGTTCTGTTCGCTTCCTGCCCCCACGAGCCCCGGCCTGAGGTCAGTCGCGGATTTGAGAACCGGCTTCCCCAGTTTTACAGAATTCAGAGCCACCAGGTCCACCTGGGCAGCGGGGAGGGACCGGGACCGCACCACGCCTCCCTCCCATCCCACCTCACACCGAGTCCCCGTCTCCCCGCGACCCTCCCGCCGCCACCGCAGACGGGGAGACGCGGGGCTGCGGGGCCGCGCAGGACCCGGGCCGAGGTGGCCAGCGGGCCTCGGACCGCAGACGCCGCAGGGACGCCGGAGCCCCGGGTCCTTCCACAGCGACTCGTCCATTCACCTCATGGAGACCCGCTCCCGCTTCCGGGAACGACGTCCGCCACACTCACCATTCCGCGCCTTCTGAGGTTCCCGGGTGGCCCTCAGCCCGTAGAGGCGGAGGTCACAGTGACCAGGATGAGGCCCTCAGAGGTTCCCTTGGTAATGCGTGCAGGGCAAACTATGGCGGCTCCAGGAAGGAAGCAGTTCAAAAGGTGCGGGTTTCCGCCTTCCTCCAGCTGCGCTCCTGATTGGACAGTTCCTGCATCCTCACCACGTCGCTCTGATTGGCTATGGATTCAGGACCCTCCCCTGAGCCCTGAATGACAGCAGAAGAGAACCTCCCACCTAGCTGAATAGAACCCAAGTTCTGAATAGAACTCCCAGCTACAGCCCTACCTGGCCTGAGATTCCCCCCAGGGCCTGAACCTGACCTAACCTGAGCGATAATCGCATGTATTCATTTAGGTCCTCCCTCTCAGGTGTGGGATCACCTAGAAAAACTAAATGTAGTATGCAACATATAACATCATTTTTAGAAAGTACCATTTTATACACCTATATTATGAGATCAATATTAAGTAATTTTGACATATAATTTCAATTATGACAGAATTGAAAATGTGGGATTCAATTGGTTAGGCAGAATTCAATCCTGGCCTTTCAGAACTGGTGTTGTCTTCTCACTGTATTGAGTGGGCTCTTCCTGATTCTTCCCCTGTAATTGAGGTAACAAGTGTACTGGGGCAGTGCCAGAAGTCAGTCCATGGAGATAACACCACACATTAGAAAAGGACATCTTGCCAGGTGCATTGGCACATGCCTGTACTCCCCCACAGCTGGGCATTTGAGGCAGGAGGATGATGGCAAGTTCAAAGTCGTCTCAGCAACTTAGCTCAACCCTGCCTCAAAATGAAGATTACAAAAAGGCCTGGGGATGTGGCTCCGTTGTTGAATGTCCTGGAATTCAATTCCAGGTACCAAAAAAAAGGACATCTTCCCGGAATGCTGGGACCTAATGGAACAGAAGGGAGTGAGGGAGTGCCTCGTGTTGTCAGAGGTCAGACATTTGGGATGAGATGTGTGGGAATCCATTCTTATTTAGCAGAATTGGACAAGATTGAGCCATGGGCTGCAGAGGCCTGGCTTCTAGGAACTGCCTGGAGGCAAGTGGTGCTGTGTGGGAGTGGTTCCCTCTCTTCTTCTGGAATTTTCCCCTCAAGAGACTGTCTTCTTCTAGAATTTTCCCCTAAGTACCCCATCCTGTCCATCACAGAAGAAGCTCCTCCTGGTCCTTGCCCCCTTTACCTGTCTATAAATATAAGAGAGTTGGGCTACCCCAAATGGAATGTCCCTGTAAAGAGGCCACAGCTGGTATGGAGAGACCTGTCATGCCCCTCTCATAAAGAGAGTGTTGGCCCTTGTGTGTTTATTGAGGAGATAAGTTTTTTGGGTAATAGAGAAAAACCACTGACATCCTCCTCTTGCAGCTAACCCTTTTCTCCTGCACGCAAGACGTGGCAGAGAGGACCCTGACATTTGGCACCTTGAACCCGGACTGTTCCAGAGGATAAATGAAGGAAGAAGGAAGAAAGGTAGGGATGTTGATCCCTTTAATGGTGAGAAGTGTGAGCATATGAATAAGTATTAGTAGTAGGAGGGGAAAGGGAATTGAATCGTGTGAGGTTAAGCCTGGGTAATTCACTCTCAACAGAGAGGAAATAGAAATAGATCTATTCAGCCTTATTCAATACTTAGCCAGAGTGAAAATTCAGTGGAAAGACTGCAACTCCTATAGTCCTTGAAATGTAAATGGAGAGCTGGTCAGGCAGGTCTGCCCCCATTTCTGTGACTGTGTAAGATTGAGGATAACTGGGCTCACAGAGGTGCAGAAGTTTAGAATCCTGGGAGAAAACATCCTAATCAGGAATTCAGAGAAAACTTCTAACTTAAAAAGGGGAGGCCGGGCGTGGTGGCGCACGCCTGTAATCCAAGCGATTTGGGAAGCTGAGTCAGGAGGATCGAGAGTTCAAAGCCAGCCTCAGCAACTCAGTGAGGCCCTAAGCAACTCAGTGAGACCCTGTCTCTAAATAAAATACAAAATAGGGCTGGGGGTGTGGCTCAGTGGCCGAGTGTCCCTGAGTTCAATCCCTGGTTCAAAAAAAAAAGAAAAAAAAAAAGGAGAAATTACTCAGCAAGATTCCTAGTTTAAATGTGTGTTCTTGCAAAGGCTTCCAGTCCTCTAAAAACAACAACATGGTTTTTGCTCCCTGGGGGGAAGGAAAAAGCCTACTAGAGTCAAGGCTGCTCCCTGCCCAGGCAGGGGCTCTAGAGCCCGTCTGGGCCAAGCCTCTTGTTGAGAACAGAAATAGCACGGGGATTGGAAGCAAAATGGCAGGCTATGGGAATTGCGTTTGGACTGTAAGGGAAATTTACTTTTCTTTGGACTAAGATGTTGATTTGTGATTTGGACGATTTGAGCACCGGACTTACAAATGCTGTTAAGAACTTTAAGAGTCAGAAATATTCATCCTTGAGGACCCCTTTGTCTTCTGGGAATATATTTTTAAAGTTTTTAGTAATTAGCCCTGAGCCCTTCCCCATGGACAAGAGATAGAGAAGGGTGGGGATAAAGTTTCTATTCAGAGGCCTGGAAGGCATTCAAATGTAAAGAAGATGAGCCAGCACGGGACTCCTGCAATTTACACTTGACAGGTCCTGCCTCTGTCCCTTGCCTGACCGGGGAAGGAAATCGCAGGCCAAGAATTGCAACCACTGTTAATCCAGCAGAGAAGGAATTAACAAATTCAGGTTACTACCTTGGAAATGTTTACTGGCTCAGGACAATTTACTGAATTGGGACAACTGACTTATGACTTGCAAACTTATGCTCAAATAAGTGCGTATGCACAAAGAGCACGGAGAGAATTACCTGCTCAGAAAGAAAACTCTAAAGCCCAGCCAAATTCGGCAGGGACCAGGGGTAAATTTTTCGGACTTTGTAACAATTAACCTGGACAGTATTGCCTGAAGGTTTGGAGAGAACCTTCACCTATTCGGACAAACTCTAGCTTGGGACTTAACAGACTTCAGAGATAAAACATGTGTGATTGTTCTCTAATATGTAAAGGACATTCTTTATGTGCCTCCACCCAGGAGGTCCATGGAAAGGTCATTACAGAGCTCCTCAACTTTTTAGCTGACAGGGATTATAAGATCTCAAAAAAGAAAGTCAATGATACCACCAACTGCCATGCCCACCACTATTCCCCTCAGTGCTTGACACGGTTCCACTGGGAATAATGAAGATTCTTGCATGGTCTAATCTTCTGGGAAATGTGGACGTAGCATGCTCCTTCTTGTTTTTGTGTTAGTTTTTATTGTTCTTGGATGTTTACATTTAAAGATTTCGGTAAAAAATCAGACATTAAGTGATTTGGAACATAAAAATAACACAGCTCAAGCATTAATTGATTTCATATTAAAATTACCTTAAGCAAACAGAAAGAATGTTTGGGTCAGATCAACAAGAGTTATTGTCCACTGCTCTCAGTTAGCTTAATGCAGCCAGACTGTCTGTCTGCTTTAGCCCAAACCAGGATGTGCCCCCCTCTTAGGGAAACTGTTTTCACAGTTCAGGGACCTCAGTGGATTGCATATAGGATTGATGGGAAGCTGTATCTTGGGTGTCATTTAACTATTAACAAAAGGAAGTTCCACTTTATATACTATAGACAAGTTAAAAGGTATCTATGCTGCATATCAGCCTCCCAGAGATGTCTAAAGTACAGCTGTTATCCTTGACATAACTTTAAATCATGACGTGTTAAACCTATAAGGATAGCCTCGGCTCTCATCGGCTCTCATCGTTCCTAGTAAGATGAAAACCAGAACCAGTTAATGGTTTAGTGATGTTTTGTTTAGAAAAGGAGAACTTGATTTGTTTTGATTACACTTAGGTCCATCACATTCCCTTAGAGCTTTACCACCTCCCCTTCTATGTAACCTCAAAAGAATGTACTCAAGCTGAATGTATAGATATATACAGATCTGTGTGAAACGGTAGCTGGACTTAGAACTTAGCCATGTAACGTGAAGTTAAAACTAAGTCTCAGATCTTCGAGTCTGTGTTGCTTTATTCTCATCGCCCATGCCTTCCCCTCACCAAGCTGTGCCACGACGCCTGCTAAGGCTGGACCTTGGCAGTTTGGTGCCCAACGTGGGGCACTTGGTGAGTATTTTATTTCATTTCATTTGCTCGGGGAACTTGCAGGAAAAGGCTAGGATCCTTGTCCAGGGTGCTGCAGACCCCTTGGTAGAGATAAGCCAAGTGAGGATAGACAGGTAATCACAGAACTAAGAAGCAATGTGCCATGCTGAGAGCAAAGAGAGAGTCCTTTGCTTCATACAAGAATGTTCCCCATGGTTACCCCAAGAGGGTAATTTAAGTTTAGCTACTTGAAAAAAATTAGAGGAACAAATGCAAGCTTATTATCTTGAACATGGCTCTGAACATGTCCCATATGATGCATTTGCTCTTTGCAATGTGCTCAGAGATGCCATTGAGCTTACACATGAAGTTATATATTTGAATAAACGAGCCTCCTCTCTGGAAGAGACTCCACTGTTGTCTACAAAAGTTCCTAATTATAAGACATTCGAGTCATCTAGTAGTTCATCCAACTCAGAGGATGACAAAAGTGAAGGGGACAAACTTTTTCCCTTGGATGAAGAAGATTTAGAGGGAGCAGCAGCCAGTTATCACATCGAGGATCAACCTCCTATGGTCGCTCCTATTGTGGTTTCTGCACCTCCTAAAAAAGAGTAAAAAGAAAAAACCAATAAAGATAAAAGATAAAGTAGGATTCTTAGGGGCTGTTGCTCATGCCCGAGCTGCAGGGGAGGCATGTTTTGTTTGTTTGGTAATTTCTAATTGGGATGATGAGGAACCTATTGGGAACCATTGCCTTTTAAGGTTATTAAAGAATTAAAAACAGCTGTAAAAGATTTTGGACTTTCGTCTCCATATGTCATACAATTGGTAGACGATATAGGGGCTAAAGATATAGCACAGGAAAAGAAAAAGAAAAAAATCATTTATTGCAAAATGGCAAAAGAATTGAGGTCCCAACCCAAAGTTAAAAAAGCTTTATTTCAAGCCCCTAGCCTCATTTTGCCTATGGAGCAAAAATTTAATGTGCTTACCACTGACAGAAAAATAATCCCAAACAGTCCAACAACAGGTGGCATAGCTCAGTAAGGAATATGACATAGCAGCCCCACTCCTCCAAAGTAGTGAAAGATAATGTTTCATAATTTTCTACATCCAAACCTAACCTGATTATCAACCAGGGAATAAAGAGTTAAAAAGCCCTAGGCAATTTCCCTGCCTAGCCTTGCTAAAGCCCACTCCAGATTGTAAATCAGCACGCTTAACAAAGGATAAACCTTAGACTGAAGAAAAAAAAAGAGTGTCCATTTTAAACTTCTTTTGGGTTGCAACACAGAAAAATGACTTTAAGTTCCTCTCTTTTTTTCTTTCTCTCTCTCTTTCTCTTTCTTGCTCTCTCAGGCTATTTTTACTAAAATAATTAATGGCCATTGTATTTTTTCTCTTAGGACTCTTGTTTTGTTTTTCCTAAATGTTAAATTTTTGAAACTCACGATTTGGATCCTACATAACTAGGTTAATGCTTCTTTTTATTAGTTCTTATTTTCAATTCTAGTTATTTTTGTTCTATAACATTGCAATGGAGATTCACGTACAAAAAACTACAAAGGTTTTTTGTGTTTGTGTGTATGTTGTATATTGTGTTGTCTTGTCTAATGTGTTCAAAACCCATATACATAGTATCAAATTGACATAAATAGTGCTCAAATAATTAAGATTAAAAATAAATAAATAAATAATGGATCCACTTTTTTTTCTTTTTTTTTTTTCTTTTTTTTGGTACTGGGGATTGAGGCCAGGGGCACTTGACCACTGAGCCACATCCCCAGCCCTATTTTGTATTTTATTTAGAGACAGGGTCTCACTGAGTTGCTTAGCGCCTTGCTAAGTTGCTGAGGCTGGCTTTGAACTTGTCATCCTCCTGCCTCAGCCTCCCAAGCGCTGGGATTACAGGTGTGCGCCACCGCGCCCGGCCTAGATCCACATATTTTTATGTCATGCGATTTAAAAAGGTTCAGTTTAAATTGGGTAGACAAGTGTAAATAAATTGTCTTTAAAATTACTTAATTCAGAAGTCTCTAGATGGTCAAACTAATGTTGTCTATAAAATGTTAATTGATATTAATCAATTGCTTCTAGGACTTTTCTTCAACAGGAGATGACAAATACTGTTCAAAACACTTATCTAATATCTTGGTTTTTACAGTAAAATAAGTAAATTAGATTTGATATATATAAAATTAATCAAATATATTTATTAGAAACATCTGGTTAATTTACAAAGTTAAAATGCTAATTCACAAAGTTAAATACCATCAAGTACTGTTAATGCTTAAATTCCAGGGGGTAACATACTTTAACATTATTGGTGTTTTTATGGATTAATAAATAAAAAGAAAGGGTTTATTACTTTGTGTCATCACTAAAAACAAGGTTGCTAAAAATTAAGTTCTAACAAGTACAATTCTATACATATAGGGATCCAAAAGTTTCAACTATGTTTTACTTAGAGTACTATAAATAACATAAAATGTTTCATCTTATTAAATGAAGTAATTTATCTAAATTCAGAAATTTCATGAGAGTTGTTTCAAAATGTGAACAAAAATGAGTTAACAAATATGAAGGGGAGAATAGAAGGTTCTAAGTGTGGAAATATATTCAGCAGAAGAAAAAAGAAAATGTTTCTGGGTAAAAAGTCTTTGCAGTGAAATACTGAGGATCTAAATAAGTGCTAAAAAGGTCTGTGTGAAAATGAAGGGCAAATTTCAACAAGTTTCTGTGCAACTAAGTTGGTTGTATGTGTATGAGGCAATCAATTAAAAGTTATTTAAAGTTTCTCCATAAGGTCAAATACTAATGTACTAATATAAACCAGAGTTTAATCTATATGTTAAAATAAAAAGGATTTCTTTAAAAACACTAATTTGCTCTTAACATTGTGCCTGTTTTATTCTTTTCTTTTTTTTTTCTTTTTTTTTTTGTGGAACCAGGAATTGAACTCAGGGACACTTGGCCACTGAGCCACATCCCCAGCCCTATTTTGTATTTTATTTAGAGACAGGGTCTCACTGAGTTGCTTAGGGCCTCACTAAGTTGCTGAGGCTGGGTTTGAACTCGCAATCCTCCTGACTCAGCCTCCCAAGTCGCTTGGATTACAGGCGTGCGCCACCATGCCCGGCTAAGTTTTATTCTTTAGAACAATTAGTCTTAATAATTGGGATTTATACAATTATGGTTAAACAACAACTGTCTTTTCATGGTTATACAGGACTTAAGAGTGATTAATGACACCATGGAAACTATGGGTGCCCTACAACCTGGGCTCCCCTCTCCAGTTAAGGATTTCATATTGTGGTGATTGATTTGCAAGACTGTTTCTTTGCTATCCCTTTAGCACAGCAGGATTGTAAAAGGTTTGCCTTTAGTCTGCCTTCTCCAAATTTTCATCATCCTTATCAAAGGTTTCAATGGAAAGTTTTGCCTCAAAGTATGAAAAATAGTCCTACTTTATGTCAAAAATTTGTTGATCAGGCTATGGAACCTATAAGGGGAGAATCCCTAAACTATATTTAAGTCATTACATAGATGATATTCTTTTGGCTCATTCTTCCTTTGATACTTTACAGACTATACTTAAATTATTAATAGAACAATTGGCATCATGGGGGCTTATAGTTGCCCCCCCAAAATTCAGTTATATCCTCCCTATAATTATCTGGGACACATTATTAATACCCAAAAAATTACTACTCAAAATTTATAAATAAGAACTGATAAATTGTGTACTTTAAATGACTTTCAAAAATAATTAGGAGATATAAACTGGATAAGACCATACTTAAAAATTACTACTGCTGATTTAAAACCTTTATTTGAAATATTAAAAGTAGGGGCTAATCCAGCCTCACCTAGACATTGACAGAGACTGGCAAACAAGCACTAGTTAGAGTGGAACAAGCAATTCAAACTCATCAATTACAACAAATTGATTATAATCAACCTTGGTCATTTATTGTACTAAAAACATCTTATACTCCTACAGGTTGTCTTTGGCAAGATGCACCAATAGAGTGGTTACATTTACCTGCTACTTTAAAAAAGATTGTTCCTTCCTATCCTTCACAGATTGCCTTATTGATAACTAAAAGACTTAGAAGCAAAGAGCTATTTGGCCTAGAAATGCATTCAATTGTTATTCCTTATACCAAAGAACAATACTTACAATTATAGCAATTAGAAGATCAATGGGCTATTGCTTTTCATGGTTACACAGGACAAATATTGTTTCATTTACCTACTCACCCACTTTTACATTTTATACTCATATACCTGAATTTAGCAAATTGTCTTTTGTTCATGTCACTGTTGATACTTACTCTCATGTTATTATTGCCTCTGCCAGGACAGAGGATGTGTCTCAGCATTTATTCCCATGTTTTGCTTCTTTAGGAATGCTTCCAAAAATTAAAACTGACAATGGACCTGCCTATACATCTAAAGCCTTCAAAAAATTATGTGATACATTTAACATTTCTCATTCAACAGGAATCCCCTATAATCCCCAAGAACAAGCAATTGTGGAACGAGCTCATCAAACTTTAAAAACACAAATATTAAACTAAAGGAAGGGGACTTAAAGTATAGCTCTCCTCATCATGTTATACAATACGCTTTATTTGTAACTAATCATTTAAATTCTGACTCTACAGGGAGATTCCAATGATGAAACATTGGGACGAGAGCCCACAACCTAAATTTATGGTTAAATGGAGAGATTTACTTACAGGACAATGGAAAGGACCTGACATATTGTTAGCATCAGGTGGGGGGTGTGCTTATATATTTCCACAGGATGCAGAATCTCCCTTGTGAATTCCAGATCGTTTGATCAGACACTCTGAGCCATCCTCACAGGAGGAGAATTCCACCACAGCCGGATCCTCAGATCAGATTGACCCCGGATAAAGAATGAATTTACAAACTTCGTCGGCTTAAACACTCCTCATGCTATTTTATTTGCTCACCCTGATTATCTCAATATTTCTAAGGATAAAGATTCTTATTCTAGCTGGGCGCGGTGGCACACGCATGTAATCCAAGCAACTTGGGAGGCTGAGTCAGGAGAATCAAGAGTTCAAAGCCAGCCTCAGCAACTTAGCGGGGCACTAAGCAACTCAGTGAGACCCTGTCTCTAAATAAAATACAAAATAGGGCTGGGGATGTGGCTCAGAGGTTGAAATCACTTAATGTCTGATTTTTTACCGAAATCTTTAAATGTAAACATCCAATAACAATAAGAAATAACACAAAAACAAGAAGAAGTCCACATTTCCCAGAAGATTAGACCATGCAAGAATCTTCATTATTCCCAGTGGAACTGTGTCAAGCATTAAGGGGAATAGTGGTGGGTGTAGCATTTCACCCTTTTTTTTAAATTTTTAAATTTGACGGTTTCAATCTGGATTTGTAAATTTTTTATTGCTCTTCGGGTGCAGGTGATGATGACTGGAAGAAGAAGCAGCAGAATTAGAACACAAAAAACACCGAGGTCAATTTCTATAATGTCTTGAATAAAGGTATTATTAAAAATGGTCTCCTTTATATTATCAAAAATGTGTTGAGCCAGATCAGCAGAGGGGCCGATTTCCAAATGAGATTGACTAACGTCCCTAATCTTAGAGTGTAGCATAGCAAGATCTGGAGCAATATTACTATTATTCCAAATTCCTAGTAAGTGATTTTGTACATGTTCCCAATTAGTACTACCTTTGACCTTTAAAGGTGTCACACAAATCCACTTGTAATTAGCATGACATCTTGTGTTCATTTGAATCTTAATATTTTGGATTTGATTACTAATGTATAGAATGGCTTCCTCAAGAGCATCAGTTCTAGGTTCTAATTTTTTATCAATCTTTGCCTGTGCAGCCAGGGCAATAGATATATTGTGAGATAAGTGTTAACATGAGAGACAGTGTGAATTTCTTGTAGAAGTGCAATAGTGTGGGGATGCAGAAAGAAGCCACTGAGGCTTATGCTCTTAGGCTGCGGAAAGGTATGATCTTTGAATTGAACACTCAGGATTGTTCATGCTTGTGGAGAAAACTCCCAAGTGACCTGACCTGCTGATGGCCATTGCCCCAGGTGAGTTTCGCTTATCCTCCTCTCTCCCTTCGCCCTTTGGTAAACTGTGTGACTCCTAATTGGACCTCCTTACAAACTATCATGCTACACTACCTGTTCTTTGTTCTCGGACTCCCCTCATCTATAAAAGTGCTGTAATTCCTTAATAAATATGAGACTGGTCTGGAACTTGCTCTCCTGAGGGCGTTGGTTACCTCGTCGGCCTTGCCCCCTCTGGAAGGGACGAAAACCCACAGGTTGAGTTACAACACAATAGTAGATACAGCTAAAGCAGTTACAATACTTATCAATGTAGTAATCCCTAATGTCAGGGCAGGCATAAATGGTTTAGACCTCATTAACTTGTTAAGTCTTTTAGGAACCTCCAGGGTCATCATACCACTTTTATTTATTTATTTTTTTTTAACCGAGGATTGAACTCAGGGACACTCGGCCACTGAGCCACATCCCCCAGCCCTATTTTGTATTTTATTTAGAGGCAGTTGTGATCCTAAATATTGAACCTGGTGGTTGCCCAGGTCCAGCCTTAGCATCGGCGACAAGAATAAAGCGACACAGACTGGAAGATCTGAGGCTTAGTTTTAACTTCACGTTACATGGCTAAGTTCTAAGTCCAGCTACCGTTTCACACAGATCTGTATATATCTATACATTCAGCTTGAGTACATTCTTTTGAGGTTACATAGAAGGGGAGGTGGTAAAGCTCTAAGGGAATGTGATGGACCTAAGGGTAATCAAAACAAATCCAGTTCTCCTTTTCTAAACAAAACATCACTAAACCATTAACTGGTTCTGGTTTTCATCTGTCTCAATGAATGGTTTTAAAAATATCAAAAAGGAGACTTACTTCAAGCCCCTGTTCTCAGCTTACCTAAGGAACAAGATTTAACCTGTTTTTCACTGAGAGAAAAATACCCCTAAAAATATTCACCCACAACTGTTGGATAGACAGCCACGGACTAATCAGATCAATAGCCAATTGCGTATCTCAGTAAGGAGCTCAGCATAGTAGCTTCATTCTCAAATGTGAAAATAAGGTCTCAAAATTTTCTTTGACATCCAAACCTGTCCTAAAAATAAGAAATAGAATGCCCTCAGTGTCAAGTTTTTGCTGGGACTACGAATCTTTCCTTCAGTTCCTTACAGGGTCAATGAAGGTACACTGGAATGTGAACGGAAGCCTGCAGACTGACCAGGACACAGACCCAGGAGAAAGAAAAGGTGTTTTTCCTGAAGTTGATAGAAGATGTTCTAATTGTGCTTTTTAATGGATTAATCTTTAGCTTTTTAGGGATGATTTTAAAGGTGAAGAACAATCATCAGGACAAAAGCCAGCAACCTGAATTATTTTGAAGTTTTTCTTTATATATCTTAAATTCTTAGACAAATTAAATCAATGTTTAATGCATGTTTGTTCATTACGACCTAGCTTCACTTACAACAAATTATAAGAATTTCCTTGTTTTGGACTGATCTATACAGATGTGCACATAATGACTATATTCACAAAATTTTACTTACAGTTCAATGAGCATGCTCACATTTTAAAATTAAAATAAAAATGGATCCATATAACTTGAATTCATGTGAATTGAGATTTAATTTATATTGGGTAAGCAACCAAAAACAGAAAAGGCTTCTTTATATTTATTAGCTCACATTTTCTCAGGTAAAAAGGCTTCTTAATTAATTCCCATTTTTGTAGGTGGTCAAAGAAATAATAAAAATGCTAAATTCTATAATATTTAAGGTTTATATCCCTTGTTTCTAATGGTTTCAAAAAAATGAAAGAAATTAATAATATTATTTACATTTGTCTGATATCTTGACTTTTACATTTAACAATAAATAAATTTAATTTGAGGTAATTTAATTATTTAAGCTTTTATTACAGGAGATCATTGATTTACAAGGATGGGTGCTAAAAGAATGTCAATTGGATCATCGTGCACTAAATATGGAAACATCAGATACTCAACTAAAATACATTTTAAAGATTAGACATATTTGTAATTTGGTTAATACAAAGGAGGTTCAAAATTCCTTTTCATCTGATAAAATAGAACACTATAACATGCTAATAAATTAAAGCAAAATTTTTGCAAATTATTTTCAAAAGATTTACATATAATTAAATTGGCTGTATTGTAAGCAAACGGACAACACCAAAAACCACGGTTCAGCCAAGAGATTTTATTTGGAGTGGCACAGCTGCCTCTCCGAGGGAAGAAAACAGCAGCAGCAGAGAGAGAGAGAGAGAGACAATGCCCTGAGTCTCAGTGCCCTCTTAGGGGTAGGTGTGGAATCGGGACTGGCTGCAACTGCACCTTGTGACTTCACTGACTGAGGTGCTCCCTGGGCGGGATTGTGTGCCTGGGGGTTGGCTGAGGGCAGTGGGAAAGGCTTGGGTTGCTATTGGCTGACGGCAAACAGGAAAGGCTTGGGCTGGAAAAGAAGAGCATTCAGCAGCTGGCCAGGTGGAGCTTCCCTGGGAAATGGAGGCCGATCAGCCCGTCCAACATATATAATTACCACAATCAGCTAAGGTTATTGAAAGTTTTGAATTCTTTAAATTCTAAGTTTCTATCATAAAGGGTACTTACAAATATAGATAAGATCTTTTCACAGACCCCTATTAATTGGACCTTCCACGGAAAGGACAGAAAAAAAATACTTAAAGCAGTAATTTCTTATGCTAATAAAACAATTTCTTATGCCTGTAGAATTTCTATTATAGAGCTAGGTGAAGTTAGGCAGGGAAGCTTCATAGTTTCCCACAGAGCCCTGCACTACCTGGGTAAGCAGTTGGCAGCCCAGTATCAGTGTGTAAAACCTTCTCAGCACTAGTTTCTGTGGTCCAGACACACTGACAGGCAAACAGCAGGTGTCTGCCAGAGCCCAGATCCACCTTCCTGAGTCAACAAGTAATCTGATCTATTTCCTATCACCAGTCGGGCTAATGAGTCCAAGGACATAGGTAGCAATTTAAAGTCTTGTCCAGTTTGATGGCCATGTCTCCCGTGGTTTCTGATGTGTCAGTCACTGCAATGCAAGACGTTCCTCTCACCAATCCAGAAAGTGATGCGATTCAGGTGCTTCCCCCAGCTGCAGGTAGACCTAGACCTCCCTTCTTGGGTAGCACAGAGATGGGGTCTCAGGGGTCACTGGAGGAAAGGTGTGTTTTGTCTACTTAAGTTACAATACACCCTACCCCCCATGATGGAATCAACTCTTTTCAAAGATGCACCGTACAGTCAGTCTCTCCCTCATGGAAGTCTCCATGGTGTCAGGCTTATCATGGACAATATTCTCCCAGGTCAGCACACAAACCTGGGTTCAGGAACAACATCTGTCTTATCTTTGGAGCCAGTGAAGTGCACTAGGCCATTTCCTCAGCAGACACGAGGTCCTCTTTGTAAGGACTTTAATAATCTGGCTAATGTAAACTGTTTTCCCATTTTCCCCAGTGGTGGCAAATCTCCCCTGTGCTTTTATGGAGTGGGTGGGGCACAGCTACACTCAGAAAACCAACTGCATTATATAAGATGGCTAGGAGGGGTGTGGGCAGTTAGACGAGTGCACTGTCACAGCAGGAAGCTGCACCTTCACAGCAGGGAGCGAAGCTGCCAGAGCTACTCAACACCACGAGGATGGAGCCAGATGTTGAAGGTTCACATCCAGGGTTCCCGAAGTGGCTGAAACTGTACCAGCTACACGAGTTCACCAGGTCAAGGTCAAAGGCTAAAAAGTCCTGCGAGGAGGTGAGCTTTAATTCTTGGGTTTGGATGGGTGGCACTAGCGACCAAAGGTAGATTTAGATCACGTTGACCTCATTTGCCCAAATACCCTATAACGTTGGCTTGGTATCTCCCCCAGAGTGAGCTGATGATGGCGAATCCAGTGTTAGGAAGGAAGACTCTTCCCTCTCCTGGTGTCTCCAGTCCACAGGTGAAGAGAGTTACCCTCAGGAGGGAGAAAGTGGGGGAGGAGCAGGGGGAGCAGTTACAGGTAGTGCTGCACCTAGTGGCTGCTCCTGGTATGTGTTGCTTCACAGCAGCGCCCCAGGCAGCCACAGGGGAGGAGTAAGAGGACAGAAATGCAAAGAGAGGGAGGAACCCCAGCCAGGGTGGGCTCCTCATGCATGGAGCAATCCCCACAGCCAAGAGGGCAGGTCCCACTAGAGCTGAGAGGAGCGAGAGTCCTGGTATGTAGTACCTAGGGGAGCGGCTTAAACAGGGCCCTTGCTCTTCTGAAAAGGACCCATCCGTCTTCCAGAGCCATCCTTTTTCTCTCTTCCCGGTGGCCAGTGGTCCTGGGCTGCAAAACCTCAAGACGGACAGGTTTTATCCTTGGGAAGTGGTTCCAGCATGTCTGGCCCTGTAATCTGACAGCCCTCGGAGTGTGCAGGACCTGGAAGGAGTCCTCCCATCTAGGGAGTGATGGGTTGGTGTGCGAGTCCCTTTTCCAAGTCTTTAGAAGAGCAAAGTCAGCCAGGTGCACTGGCACACCTGTAATCCCAGCCTATCCCGAGGCAGAAGCAAAGGGATCCAAATGTGAATCCAAGCAAGGAATTTAGCGAGACCCTGACTGAAAAGAACTAAAAAGGAATAAGGATGTATCTCAGTGTAAAATGGGCCTGGGGTCAATCCTCTGAACCAAAACAATAAAAAATTTATAAAACAAAAAAAACAAGGTCACTTCGTTGGATTTGTGGGGTAGTAGGGCTGGAGTCAGGAGCTGGGAGAACTTGATTTCTGACTCCAAAGGGCTTTGCTCCTGTCCCAATTGATTACACATCTCATCACTTCTTGCATCTTAGGATCAGTGACAAGATCTGACATCGCAACTGGCTTCCCATACAGTATTTCACAATGGCTCAGTTGGAGAGAAGTTTGGGGGCAATTGTGATTCTTCACAGGCAATAGGCCAAAGGTGACACCAGGGTTTGGGGGGTTCGTGGCAATTTTGCCAAGGTGCTTTTAGTCAGTAGATTGGCCCTGTCCACTTTGATTGATGATTGAGGGAGCCAGGAGGTGTCAAGATGTAAGTGGCGGCCAATGCCCATGAGGCCTCCAGGGTCACCTTGGAGATCAAGGCCCAGGATCACTCTGGAATGACCCAGGCATCCAAACTCAGGGGTGGTTTCCTTTCATAGAGCTTTAGTGACCTCTGGGGCCTTTTTTGGTACAGGTGGGGTGTGCTGCAGTCCACCTAGAAAAGGTGTCAGCGAAACCAAGGTGTTTATATCCTTGCATGGGGGAGGGAATCTGGGGGAGTCTAGCTGCCAGTCTTCCCCGAGGAATGCACCACATTACTGCAGTGGGTAGGTAAAGGGAGTCAATTGGTCACCCACTCCCCCACCCTGCAGGCTACTACACAGATGTGGGGCAAGCTCTTGTCACCTCTCGAGTGGCATACAAGAAGCCTTTCCTGCCGGGTGTGGTGGTGCACGCCTGTAATCCAAGCGACTTGGGAGGCTGAGTCAGGAGGATCTCGAGTTCAAAGCCAGCCTCAGCAACTTAGCGAGACCCTAAGCAACTCAGTGAGACCCTGTCTCTAAATAAAATACAAAATAGGGCTGGGGATGTGGCTCAGCAATCGAGTGTCCCTGAGTTCAATCCCTGGTTCCAAAAATAAATAAATAAAGCCTTTCCTCACAAAGGCAGGAGTGACAAGTGTCATCAGTGCCTGTCTCCCTAGGCAGCATGAGTCTTGGCCTCCTTTCCTAATTCCCACTGGTCAGCCTGAGGTAGTCATGTTTCATGATCTCCCTCTTTAGTTCCCCAGCCATCTCTGCTGCTTCTGTCCCCACTGTTTACCCATTTCTCCTCCATCTTGGAGTAAGAAAGGGCCACACCCAAGATTGGGGCCAGGGCATCAGGCCATTCCTGAAGCACTGGGATCCTTCAGTGCACTCCCTGAATTTTGGGTGAACAACAATTTTGGGGTTCCCTGACCTGCATGGCTGCTGCCTCTGAGGGTAACCATGCTGCTTCCAGGAGGGAGAGTCTCATGTCCATGCTCCCTGTTTGATTGTGAGGCAGAACATCCTGGTGGAAGTGTGTGGCTGGGGAAAGCAGGTGGGAACATGGCAACCAGGAGAGAGATCTGGGCTCAGCAAGGAAAATATAAACCCTAAAGGCACACCCCCAAGGATCTGTTTCCTCCAGCACACCCTCCCTGCCTACAGTCACCACCAGTTAATCCCTATCAGGGCACTCATTCCACTGATTGGGTTAAGGCTCTCACAACCCAATCATTTCACCTCTAAACCTTGCATTGTCTCCTCATGAGCTCTTGGGGGACACCACACATCTACACTATAACATCAGTACTGACAGTCGGAGTTGATGTTGACTCATGCGTCTTTTCCCAGAGGCAGAGCTCCAGGAAGGCTGGTTACTTGAACCTTGTGTGCTGAGGGGCTTGGGGGAAAGGATATTGCCTCAGCCACCTCCTGGGGATGAACAGTGCCACAGACTGCCCTCCAAGGTCCCTTCCCCAAGGAACTACGTCCCTATAAGAACCAGTCCACATCCAGGTTGGTCAAAGCTTGGTCCCATTCTGGAGGCCAGGCCTGCTAGGGTGAACCTGCTCTGGGGTCTCAACACAGGAATGAATCCAATCATCTTCTTCCTCTCGAGGTGGGTTGTCAGGTTTAGAGTTGGGCAAATGTTCAGTGCCTTCAGGGGATTCCAGGAGGGGGCCTGGGGCTTGGAAGTCACATCTATTTACCCATTGAGATCTGCTGGGTTGTAATGACATCTTCTGCTGGCTTATTTTGATGTCTTTTAATTTCAAGGACACTCAGAGCTTGGTGGCCAGTATGATGTGTCCTAGGGTTAATTTGGTGGCCTCCTCCATCAGAAGAGCTGTGGCAGCCATGTCTCTAGGTATCCAGGCCATGCCCAGGACACAGAATCCAAATGTTTAGCTGTGGAATGCCTCTCAGCTTTTGAGTGAGGACTCGTGCCACACCCTGTATCTCAGCTACATGCCAGGTGAATGGCTCATGGAAGTCAGGAATCCCCTAGGCTGTGGCAGACAGCAGCAAGTCCCTGAGCTTTTGAATGACTTCTTTCCCTGTTCAATCAAGAGGTGCACAGGTGGGACCCGAAATAGCCTCACAGAGTGGCTTGGCTGAGTCCAAAACCAGGGATCCACATTTTACAAAATCCACCATTCCTAGGAAGGCCCTGAATTGTCTCTTGGTTTGGGGTGGTTCATTGTTTATTGATTTAATTTTCCGGAGGTGGTTCTATTTTTTAAGTGACTCTTTCCTTTCAGGGGTGAGCGTTAGTTCCCTTGCGGTCAGGATATAGATACCGTCTTGGAAGTCCGAGTCCTGCTCCCCCAGAGGGGAGGAATGAACACCTGAAAAAGGCTGAGGCAAGTGCAAAGAAGAACACATCATTACAGGATAGAACAGAGCAGACTTCTCCCGGGGGAGAAGGGGTTCCAGAGTTCGTATCCATGGGAGGGGGTGAATCTTGCCTCCTTAGAGGTTCCTAACTTCCCATGCCCCCTCCATCTATCCCACTAATGCAGGATGGAAGGGGGTTGATCCAGGGGTACCTCTCCCAGTTATCCATTTTCTGCCTAGAAAAGCAGGAAGGGAGCCACAGGGAACACTCATTAACAATTCCCTTCTGGGAGGAACAATCCTCCAGAGGCAGGTGACCTTGGCCACAGGTGAGTGTGAAGTGGCCTGAAGGCCTTAACATTCCATTCCCTTTGAAGCAGCTTCCATCTTCCCTACCTGACCTGATGATCCTCTGTCTACCCTAGCTCCCTGTCCTTTGTTGTTTCTTCACCTGACCCCTAATTTTAGGGAACCTCACTGCTGTAAGGAAAAGTGGCGATGACCACTCTGGCCTCTTTGAGCTGAGAGGGGTGATGTGGCGCAAGCAGTTTGAGTTTCCCATTTAGGAATCCGGTAGGTCGAGGGGTCCACAGCAAAAGTCTGGTTTGGAAGCAACAGGTTGTAAGGTCACTGAGGCAGGTGACCTATGAGAGAAACAAGAAGATATGAGTCCTGGAATGAGATTAGTGCAACAATAAATGCAGCACCCGAACACACCAATGAGAATGGCGATGTCCACAGGATTGACAGTGTCTTCCACCAGGAGGTGCCAGAGAAGCAAAACTGAGAAGTTGTGCCCAAGACAGGGCTGGTGAGGACATGGACTCTTCCTGGTAATGTAACTCTTTAAGGAAGTTACTGACATGGCAGAAGGGTCAGGAATGTAAACATAGCATTCACTTCTAACAATGGCACGTGTGCCACCTTGGCCTACACTGAGGACATCTAGAGTCATCCGGTTTTCTAAGATGGATTTCCTCCTGAGTGCTACTTCTGTGTCAACTAGAGAAGCACTTTCCTCAACCTGGTGGAGGGCAGTGTGAGTATAACTGGCTAGGGTTTCCACATCCCACATTCCATCTTCTAAGCCAATTTGTGGCATGAACAGTGAAGTAAAATGATCATACCAATGAAAAACAGATCGTCCCCACCCATGACTGAGATTGGAGGTATCGGTGGCTGTCCTATGCTTGGTGTCCATCTCCCTTGCATTCAGGGGTACCCACTAGTACATCTTCCTATCCAGCCTGGGAAAAGCCAGGGCCATAAGTGAGTTCCACACATCCACTGTGTCCCATTAGGTGCTGGCCCCTAATTTCAGGTCTAGAGAACCACTTAGTGCCAAACCAATCATTGACCTATAAAATCACAACGTGTTGGCATAGTGACTCTGGCTCCATCCCAATTCCTGAGTGGCATTAGGCCATTTTTCATAGGTGTAGTTTTGTTGTTCCCAACAGATTGGGGCTTCTTGCTTCAGATGCCCAGAGGTGGGTATAAACCACGAATCCAACCAAATCTGATAGTAAGTGTCCTTAGGCCTTTGACATGTTGGTGGTGATGCTGGAGAGTGAGAAGTGGATGGGCTTAAATGAGATTGAAGAGCTGTAAAGTCTGAAGGTTGGTTTGCTCTTGAGAGGAAGCTTCTGCATGACCTGGTTGTGATAAAGTTTCAGTTATAGGCCATAATTTAATATTGGCATGAGTGCAGTTTGTAAAGAGTGTTTCCCTTTCTTTTCTTCTAACCTTAAAGAAAAAAAAATTCTTATAATTTTATCCAATAACTTCCTGAAGGGGGATATTCACCAAGGTAGCCCAGAAGTGCTGTTAAGGGGTGACAGTCCACCCTAACCAGTGACCATTTTCCTACACAGAGCATGAGCCCCTCCACCCCCCAGTGCCTGACTGACTCTGCTGCAGATAAAGGAAAGCTTGCTTGTCCATTTGAGTTCTGCTTCCATCCTGGTTATTTGTGTTTTCATAATGGTGCCCAAACCATATTGGTTATTGTTGCTTACACCTTGGTGCCGAAACCTGGGAACAGCAGTGATGAAATATTTTGCCTCCCAGTCCTAATGAACCACCCTCCTTAACAGTCATGTTAAATGGCTGATGAGACCTTGGAAATGACCGATGAACGTCCAGCATTTTGGGGTCCTCTAAGGTTGGGGGGACTTCCAGCCATGCCTTGTGCAGCTATGGCTGAATCCCCACACTGTTTCCCCCACCTCCTACCCACCCTACAGAAAGAGACTCTCTCCACCGTCCCAGTCCATTCTGGCTGAACAGTTGCCAGTATGCAACCCGTAACCAATTGCAACTCGGGGCTAGGTTCTCATGGCATTATGCTATGTGGACAGAACAAGGATTTGCATTATTTTATTTCAGCACCTTTATTGGAGCTGAAGGCATCCTCTTTCTGACCCTCCTCTCGATGCTTGCCAGCCTCTCCCCAATCCCTCCCTTACCCTATACCCTGAGGACTCCATATCAGAGACCTCTTTGCCATGTTGTTCCTGCATCCAGCACCAACCTTTCATTCTCCAGAGGTAAGACCCCATCCAGTTTCCAGCAGGTAGGTACCCTGCACCAAGACCCTGCCTTTTCACCCACCAGGACCCCAAGGGTCCCCCACCAATGACATTGCGGTGAAGAAGTTCTCAACAGTCAAGTCTGGTGTCAGGAAAAGTTTAGGGGATGCTCCAATCTTGAAGTGACACCCTGGTCAAGCCTCCCCAACGTGGGAGTCATTCGGTCAATTCCGAGAGACTCCCCTTGGGGTGTCTCCTTAGTAATTTTAAGACCCTTTACTCCCAAACTGACTTCAAAATCAAACACTTCATTAAGCTTTGCACTAAAATTTGGACACAATACAAATTAGAAATTCTGCACCAATGGCACAAGTATGGAACCTTGGGTCAAGAAATGCACAAAATTGAAAAAAATGACCTATGACACAATGGCAGACTGTCTGAAGTTCCCAACCTCCAGCTTTCTTTTGCCCTCACTCCATTACCAAACACAGCCCCCTAGACATTCCCAGGCCTGCTGGCCTTCTGTCTCCCTGTCCAGTCTGTCAGCGGGTCTGCAATACCCACACAAAACTGAGCAGTTAGGGAGCGGTCCAAAGCTTCCCAGAGCAGTTTCCAGATACTGCTTTCAAGACTGTTGACCTAGGAAAGGAGAGGCCAAACAGGAGGAAGAGAAGCATCTTAAAACTAAACATCAGCTCCCAGTCTTGCCACCCATAGACCTAAAAAACCCGCTGCTGCTTGTGGCCCCACCAGACCCTCTAACACTCCTCCTGGGCCCTGTTTCTGATGTGGGCACACTCAACACTGGGCAAAAGTCTCCCCTAACCTGAGAGCCCTCACCAAGCCCTGTCCCAACTGTGGGCAATGGAAACTCTGAAAGGTGGACTGTCCTCCAGGAAAAATGCCCCTCCCCATGGTGCAGCCAGCCCCCCAAGTCCCACAATACATCCAAGGAGCCCCAGGTTATGGGGATGGTGACAGCCAAACAGCACACAAATATTCCCCTTCTGAAGAAATTTTTAGGGCACAACTGCCTGGGAAATGTCCTCCCTTAATTGAAAACAATTATCAAAAGGTTAATTGGTATCCTCCATTCTGAATGAAGCCCCAGCCTGAGGTCAAGGGAAAAAAAGTAGCCTCACTTCAAGCCCCTACCCTTAGCTTACACATACAACCAAAAAATTTAACTGTCACTGAGAGAGGAGAAATAGCCCTGGAAAAGTCACACAACAGAATAGCCCAACAGCTAGTGGCATGTCTCAATAAGGAGCTCGGCATAACAGCCTCATCTTCAAAAGTAGTGGGAAACCTAATCAGAACCTGCCCTGATTACCAACCAGGGCAGAGGCGGTGTGTGTGTGTGGGGGGGTTTAACAGCCATAGGCATGAGGTTTTTGGTCAAAATACCAATTTCCCTCAGCCAGAACCCCCTGAAGCTTTCATTGGAATCTAGAGGGTAGGAGCCAGCAGGCTCAGCAGGGGAACAATCTAAGACTGAAAAAAACCAAAAAGAAGTAAACGTGTGAATTCAATTCTCCCTGGCTGCAGCACAGGGAGAAAAATGATTTCAGGGCTCTGTCTCTCTCTCTCTC
>JAJEJO010044649.1:0-18676 GCA_020662805.1 Glaucomys volans | reverse complement strand
CACTGAGGTCAATCCCTGGCACAAAAAATACATGATAAAAAAATTCATGAAGGAATCTTTTAATGTTCAGCACACATACACACACACACACACACACACTGAAAGTTAAAATCCCTAACTTTTTCCTTTCTGCACAATTTCTAATTATGAGCACATTTGATGATAAATATGATTCTTCACTGAAATTGAAATAACAGCTGCTTTTAAAGTGATCTTTTAAAATGTTTTCCAAAATAAGTTGTACTTTGGGGTAGAATGGATTAAAAAGACAATGGATTTGAATGGAGCATTTCAAAAAACACTACTAAATGGGCTAGAAGGCAAAAGTCAATTCAAGATTAAGGTAGAGTGATAATGAGTTTTAGCATGTTGAATATTTTTCATCTTAAGGATATTTTAAGATAGGTCTTGATTAGAGTTTCTATGATTACATTTTCCTTTTATCTCAAAGAGAAATGCACTTTTATGTATATTTTAATGTTAATTTTTAATGTTTCCACTTCTTTAGCCTCACACTGTGATCCCATCTTTTTCTTGGGCTGTGTTCCCTGCAATGAAATCTGCTCCATTATCTTTCATAATTGTTTGGATTATAAATATCAGCATTTTCTCAACTTTATGGGGAAATTAAATGAAAGCCTGGAGATTCTGAGCTCCCTGTGGATCGAGGTGAGACAAAATCCTATCTCTTCTTCCTGAGAAAACACATATGGTTTTACTCTGACAAGTATGACCTTCTAGTAGTCCAAGCTCTGAAATGAATCTAGACACCACAGTATGGCCCAGAGTTGGGTGTCCTGGAGTGATTATCAGGAAAATACAACTGAGTCCTTTACTCCATGCACAGGAAAATGAATATTCACATAAGAGATGACATGCAAGCTCATTGGCTCTTTGGCCAGTGCTTCTCCCATTAACCCCCAAAGCCTAATCTCTGTAGTGTGGGAAGCCATCCTTATCTAGCTGAATCAGACCAGGTTGAGCCTCATGACACAGACTTCTTGGAACTAACAGACACAGAGGTCTGTCCCAGATTACCAGCGGGTATGTGGCACTGTGGGAGTGGTTCCCTATCCTGTTCTACCACAGTTTCCCTGAGCAAATTGCCTCCCATAACTCTACACTGTCCTGTTTATCACAGAATAAGCCCCTCCCATTCTGGGCCCCTTTACCTCTGTGATTATAAATAAGAGAGTTGGGCTACTCCATGTTGTTAGAGGCCAGAGCTGGTATGGCCAGACCCATCCCCCTCCCCTCATTTAAAAGGAGTATTGGTTCTTGTGTTTTTACTGATTAGATAAGTTTATGGGTAACTGATTTATAGCCAATATTGTCTTCTGGCAGCTAACAGTTTTCTCATCCACGCAGGATGTGGCTGAGAGACCCCACACTTTCACCCCTGAACAGTGACTATTGAGAGGATTTTAGAAGATTAAGGTAAACTAAGATATTGGCCCTTTTCCTGTGGGAAGCACATGCATGTGAATAAACTTCTTAGTAGGAAGGGAAAGGAAATTTGTGTGATGTTAAGCCTGGGGAATTCGCTCTCTACAGAGAGAAATAAAAATAAATCATTCAGCTATATTCAATATGTAGCTAGAGTGAAAATTAAGTGGAAAGAAAGCTACTCGTACAGTTCTTGAAATGTAAACGGAGACCTGATTGTTGTGCCCAAAGAAAATAAAATCATCCAAGCTGATCACTTAAAGCCAAAAGAAGCCTTTATTTTAGCTGGCCAGCGACAACCTCCCTTACTCCTAAAAGCAGAGTTCCCGGGGATCGCGCGTTAGTTGTGTCATTGCCAACTTTTATAGGGCTCAGGACGGGGGTTAGGTTGGGACTATAGGGCTGGGGGGGTTTAGGGTTGGGCTATAGGGAAGGGGATTAGGGTGGGGCTGACTTTCTCCTGGTGGCACTGGAGAATCTTTCTGGGAAGGATAACATTCCCCACTGGTCTTATCTACATTAACAAATCCTTGTTGAGGAAACTAGTGGTTTTTCAGTTTCCAACCTCCCAGACTCTGAGGGGTTCCATTCCTCAGTTTGACCAGATTTCTTATTTTACACTAACTGCCTGTCCTTAATTAGGAACTTTTTAAAGGGAGGGATGCCAACAGCTCTTGCTGCTTTGAGCTGGAAGGGGGCGGAGTCTGGGGAAGCAGTTTGAAGTTTCTTTTAGAAATCTGGTCAATGAGGAGCAGAAGTCTGCTTGGGAAGAGCAGGTTGTAAAGTCATCTGGGGTGGGTGCTTCTGTGAGAGAGAAACAAAATGACATAAGTACCAACATGAGATTAATACAGAAAATCATGACAAGGTAGAAGTCAATCTCTCACTGGGTGGAAGAACTGAGAAGTTGTTCCCATAACAAGGCCTATCAAAGGCTGGAGAGGTTGAGGCCTTTATTTGGGAACTTGAGTTATCAGGTACATTTGCCTAAGAATCTCTCTTTTGTAGCCTCCAGTCCTATTCTAGGGGCTAACACAAGTACATCTTAAGTTACATTAAACTATTGTTTCATTTAAATGCCCAAGAATGACTATGGTTTGGTTTGGTTTTAACTGTTTTGCTAGGTGTTTCAGATCAAGCTGGTCAAATTGACCTGTTCCTGTCTCTTAAGGGCCAGCTGAGTTCTCACAGGGGTCACTCGTGGGGAATTTGAGAGTCCTGTGCTTGGGTGGTGGCAGTTCCTGCATTCAGCAGCTCCTTCATCAGCAGCCTCTGCATTCTTGGGTGGGCAGCAGCGCTCCTCCTGGATTCCAGCAGCTCCAAAGCCTTGTGGACAGCTGACAGCTGTTTGCTTCCATTCATCACAAAGGGAGGCTGGTCCTTGCTTACTCCCTCAGCCCCAGGAGGGCAGGAGCCAAGCCTGTCTGGCCCACTGTTGCACCTCCTTGCTCTCAGCAATCTTTGTTCCATCTCCAACTCTGGGGGACAAGCCTGGAATGCACGGGTTATAAGCATCCACTCAGATTGGGTTCTGTCCTGGATGGCTCCGAGCTCTGGTGGCAGTGGCATCTGGGCCCCAGGGGCTTTTTGCTCTGGCTGTGGCAGTTCCCGCAACCTGGAGGCTGATGGCAGCAGATGTTTCCTCGCCTCTGGACATAGCGATGCCTTCTGTGCAACACAGAAACCAGGTGGTGTCTTTTGCCCACTGTCTGCATGGACAAAAACTCTGAGTTCTGGCAGCAGCGAAGGCAGCAGTGTTGACCCGGACTTGCAAAATTCCTTAGCGAAGCTCTCATTCCATGGACACAGGCTGACTCTGAGGGCAAGAAACAAAACTGGTTTTTCTTGGCCCCTTTATTTTAATCTCAATCCTTAAGTTTGATCTTAAACATCCAGCAAGCCAATCTCACCAGTTACTATCTCCTCTATTTCATAGGTGATGGCCTAGTATTCTTCTTCAAAACATTAATCTGGCATCAGCTACAGAGCTTACAAGGAAAATACAAAATAATTAACAACAGTAAAAACATATCTACTTTGTGTAATAGTCATCGTAATTCCTGCCTGAGTTATATATCATATTTCCTATTTGATATCTCAGTAATTCTACAACAAAAACAATCTTTTGAATATACCTTGAAATGATCTGAAAGCTGACATATTTTGAAAACATTCTGACTTGCAGCAGGGTGGGAGGCAGACCCCTTATTTCACGTAAGACCTTTTGCAATCTTAGGCAGAGTATTCCAGGTTTGAAGTTATTTTTGCCCCCTCTTAGGACATCATTTTACACAGTTTACATGTAATGTTTCCTGAATCTCTGTGAATAGTTGTTAACACAATATATTGCATTTAAAACAAATCAAGAGAGGCTGAGAGCTTTTAACTTTCCTTTTGTGTGGCAAAGTGACCAAATATTTTTTTATGCTTTATGATATTAACCTTTAAACAAATCAGGCTTTCACTGACTTTAAATACATTTGCATTTAAAAAGTAACAAATTTACATATACCCTATTGATAGCAGGTTATTAAATGATCCCCAATAAAATTTGCCATTCCCACAAGCTTGAATCTACCAACACAGACAAGTCTAACCTGGAGAACAGCAGCCCAATAAATTTCCTGCTCTAAAGACCTGCTTACCCAGAAGACATGGACACATGAATATACAAAGAACAACCAAACCTAGTTCTCCAAGAAAAAACCCTAGGCTCTGTAACATAGAACAATATCCTACCAGTTATTTAACCATAATAAAGAATAAAACTTAAAGAAATCCTTGTCATTTTAACATATTGATTACACTTTGATTTATATTAGCCCATTAACATTTGACCTTAGGGGAAAACTTTAAACAGTTTCTAATATATATAACTACTTAGTTACACATAAACTTGTTGGAATTTGCCTTTTACCTGCACACAGATTTTTTAACCCAGAAATATTTTCCTTTTCCTTTTACTGAATATATTTTAATACCTAGAACTTTCCATTTTCCCTTTCCCATCTGTTGACTCCTTCCTTGTTCATATTCTAAAACAACTCCTATGAAATTTCTGAATTTAGATAAATTATTAGGATTTCACTGTTAGTAACATTGCTCTCAGGGATGATACAAAACAATTCCAAATCCCTTTATTTACCAACCCATGAAAACACCAATAATGCTAAAGCATGTTATCCCATGGAATTAAGGTGTAATACATTAACTCTAATTTACTTTTTTTACTGTAATAACCAAGATCAGACAAGTATTTTGAATAGTATTTGCCATCTCTTTCCTGTGGAAGAGTCCTAAAAAACAATTGATATTACACATTTTATAGACAACATTTTTTTTAATTGACCACCTAGAGATTTGTGAGGTTATAAATATTATACCTTCATTTATTTACTGAATTTAAATTGAACCTTTTTAATTACGTGAATCAAATATACCTTGTCGCGAGCAGCCGGGTCAACTCCTGCGACTTGACCTACCTGGTTCTTTCTGGGATGATGTCGCAGCTAGCGGGGCCCTCCCAGGAAGACACAAACGACTCACCACAGCGAGCTGGTGCTTCAAGGCTTTTTATTGATGCTGTCACTCGGGTCACACAGTTCCTCCGGACGGAGAGTTGGTGGAGAGCAGAGTGGCCATCAGCGCAGTGATGGCAAATGCTCTGCCTCCTTCAACCGTCTGGGGTTTTTATACACTCAAGGGGAAAGTCCCCGCACTCATATCACAGCACTCCAGCTTAGGGTTCGCTTATTTGCATATGACATCACACTACAGTCAAGTAACTCATCACTTAGATAATACATTCCTCACATAATATGACATTGGTCTTTCTCTACACAGTCCACCCCCTGGAGACGCAGGGCCCCTTAGGGCACCAGGCTCCACAGTTCACACAGGGTCCATCGTTGTGGGGGGCCACAAGACCCCAACCTTGTACTGCACCAATTGAGTCCATAAGTCCTCATGTCCGGGAAGGTCCAAGATTGAAGGCGGTACCACCGTTCTAACATATGGTAACAGGAGCTCAGGTCCTCCCGGGTGGCTGCAGAGAATTCTTGTACAGTGGAATACGTATCCCGCCATGGCGATGTAAGCCCTGGAGGGATCCTTCAGTTGCTCAACCGTCCAGCACCGTTTCCGTGAGTGCCCGAAGACCCATCGGTACCACAGGTCCATGGCGCTGTGCAGTACCTAAAGGGATCAAAATGCACATTGTCCAAAGAGGACATGGTCCAGCCAGCCATTGCCCCCACAGGGGACAGAGACCGGTGGTATACCATGTAAAACCAACATCTTTCCAAGAAAGGTTATAACACCACTCTCCATGCAAGATCCAATAGGGAGGGTGCAGACAGGGAGGGATGAAAGGATTGAGTTCGCAAACAAGCGAAATGCACCGGTTGGTCCTTTGGGACCGGAAAACGGCCTCCATACAACCTTAGAAAAGTATTAATATATCCCCCCCAGCAGTCACACCCCACAAGCGGCTCCTTGAGGGCTTGTGTCAAGACTCCCAACAATAGTTGATTATGTATTGCAAACAAGCACTTTCTTCTATGCATTTCAAAAGCAAATTGATAACACACTAGATGCAAAAACACCGAAGGTGCCCAAGGAACGGGCACCGATGATTCAAAGTCCCAATTGTCACACAGCACACAGTGGTTTCCAACAGTGCTCCTGGCAAGATGACACAGAAGGCGTAGGTCATCAGGTTGCCAGACGTTTGCTGCCACCAGTGTGAAGAAATTGCTCTGATGGAAAGTAGGACACAAGCGGCAACGAGACATGTGTTCAATCTCGGTCTGATAGGACAACCTAGGTGGGGCGAAGAACGTCGTCTTTTTCCTCTTGAGCATCTCATCTTTAGCCACGGACCTGCAAATGCAAAGGGAAACCTTGATGCATACCCACACGGCTATCACAAAAGCCACAAGGGTAGCACCTTCCTTAATCCAGTGGAGCGGATTCCACCTAGTTACACACGTGAAATCTCTGAATACCATGCACCTGAACAAACTGAGAAATGAACAATCCGTTGGCATGGTCGATAACACATGGGTAGGTGCGAGCAGATCGTGCTGCACCATCAATTCTATGTTCTCCACCGAGTGGTGGAGATGCTGCAGATTCTCCATGACCTACTTGTGGACAGACTCCAACACCTTCTCATTCCGCTGGAACATACGCCTCATATTCATTATGCTCCGCTGCACTTCCTTAAATGTTTCAGACTCTACTGTAGGTGAGCAGAAGAAAGCATTCAGTCCAAAGGTATGGTTGGAGATGTATGTCACCTGCGTAGTGACCACTCCACCCTGAGGCACACCTGTGTGATTGACCATTATCACATTGTCATGAATATGGCATCCAGCTGCCAATGTGATGTTGTCCCAATAGGTTGCATTCTGCCAATGGATCACTATGTGCTCTTTCCCATGACAAGTTAGAATTCTGTAGTTTCCTAGGTCCATGGATCTTGACACCGGGCCATACAAGGCAACTTTAGAAGTCACCATAGTCAAGGGCGCATAATGGAAGGAAAGCAAAGTGTTTTTCCCGATTGCGTAAGTGCCCTCCTCCGGAAAATACCAGGATGTGCCATTCCACTCTGACCAATACACCTTATCGTATGGCACCAGCCAGGTATTACCCACATACTTAGGAATGGCCATAGTATGGTAGGCCACTAAAGCCACCGAAGTTGATATTTCCCAGAGGTGGAGCAAACAAGAGCCAGAGTCACAGTATGATTCCTTAGAGGGATCCAAGATGGTTATCATAGATGCTGTCTCTCTCCCGATTCCAGTAGTGAACATTGTGTGCAAATCTTCCAATGCCACGCACAAAATCGCTTCCACGTGATGACACTCTTGTTGTTGCTTTAACTGTTGCAATTCCTTATTCATTGCCACTGTGGTAGAATCCAACATAGCATACAAAGTGTTCACTTCCCTGGACAGAATTTCTTGCTCGATGTGCATATTGTCCAGCAAGGTAGCCATAGCATGCAAATTGTTGGATATTCCATGAATCACCCTTGTCTGTGCTTCGTTCATGCACTCCAAAGAATCAACCCAAACGCAAAGCTCCTCTGTCATGGCACCTGCAATCAATGCTCCAATCGCAGCTCCTGCCAGGAAAGCTTCTATCGCTGCTGCTCGCAACGGACGGCAGAGACTCCCACTGCCATGCAGGTTATAATAAAGATTCGGATACAGAAACGGAGTTTCACCTCCACAGACAGTCATATCGCTACTCGATACTTCAGACAGGTCCAGCCGTAGCTGTATCGGCTGAACGACCGGGTTCACCAACATCCGCACCCGTTGGTATAACAATGGCAGATAGCCAGGTGCGGGATAAGTAACTGACCTATCTAGTGGAGGGAAAAGCACTGATCTGGGAAAATGCGCTGTTATCCAAGAGTGTGTTTCATTAAAACCTCCTCTATGAATCAGGCAAGATTGTAGACCAATCGAACGATCCCCGTCTTTATGAGTCATCTTGTACTCATAGACATGGTGCCAGTGGGCATAATTGTCCACCAAATCTGTGTGATTCCTTAAAATATTGTGTGATACAATATCAGAGGTATACCACGCATGATCTGTCCCTGGAAGCAGCAAGTACGAGTAATAAGGCAACCGCCATACTATGCTCATGTACTTCCAGCCGGTGAAATTCATTCCTGCCATCATCCACCATTTCAGTGTGTGGTTATCTGCTGCTTCCACATTATAATGCAAGATGGAATCAAAAATAGTGTCAGCTGCACAGCTGTCAGGTATATATGTATATGGGTCATACGGATAAGGATTCTGATCCACCTGTAATGCAACTTCCTCAATAGTTGGGTAGGAATAATTGAATATGCCCAAAGGTGGATTCAATTTATATTCCTCAGTACTTTGGATAGCATAGGTCGCATTGATGTATTGCTTCACCTGTATGTCCAAAGGTGTGTCATACACAGAATAGTTATACTGCATGGTACAAAGTATCCCATATACAATCTTTTGTCCAAATGGGCCCCAATGGCATCACTTCCACAGCCAGGGTGCCCTATATGGTATATTCCCAGTATCCTTGACTGCAGACACACTTGGCTTCGGTGGAGCTGTTGGTAAGGACAAGTTGTGTACTGCCTGAGCTATATCAGGATCACTCAAGTTCAACACTGGAATCCAATCATGAAAGTCCATCTGGGATATATCAGACACCGAGTTGTTCAGTGACGGTCTGAGCAAAGAAATGTTGGTTGGCTTATACCACATATACAGCGGTGAATGAGATGACCACAATGGTCTCATCGATTGGTTCGATACCTTTGGAAACATATCCGAGGCCCTGGTTCAATATATGTGCATTCGATTCCAGATGACGCGGTCTGGATGCAACGCGCGGTCACATGAAAAATTACCGTACCATGTCCAGTTAACAGCATGTAGGCTTGTATTAGTCCTCCATTCATCCAAAAGTTCTAGATCCTTCTTCACGCTCTTAAACTCTGTGGGCTTCAACTTCTGCATTACCATGTAGTCCGAATACATCATAAATCCAGCCGAGATGTTAAACATATCCTTTACATCAGTCTTAGCACACCAGAACTGTGCCAGCTTCGTTGGCTGTGCTCTATCCTTCAGCCATACTGAGTCCTGGCATGGTTGGTCGCTTTCCAGGATCGGAATGCAAAACCAGCCCATAAACGCTCTTCCCATGGTGACATTGGTTCCCAACTCAGCAAACACTGAGCGGTAACAATATAAACATCGTCTTACCGGTATCTGGGAGGATCGGAACTTTGGCCTTCACAGCACCGATGGAAATGGCTGCGGTAAAGAATCAGTCATGACCAATGGTATGCGCCAAGTCTGAGTTCCCAGGGCCATGACGTCCCACCATTTATTCACGGGTAGGAAAGATACATTCTTTATTTTTAGATCTGGCCTATGTGCGTTCAATATCTCAAACCACCCATAAATTGGAAGGTTTGGATAATCTGCCACGCATGTTATCATAGCACACTCTTTGGCATTGTTTGGACAGGGTATAAGCTCAGGATATGAGTTATTCTAGATACTAACAACAGTAATGTTCAAGTCCAGATCCTTAATAAACTTAGTCATGTTGATCGGGCAAAAGTTCCCATACGGTGCACTCACCGTTGAAGGCCACTGGAAAACAGGCTTGCACATATCCTTAGCCCTTGCACAGGCATTATAGGTGTGCATGGTAGTGGTAGGAATGGTAGCGGTAGTTTCCTCATAGTCATATGAGTCATCATAGTTATACTCATAATATTCCCGATAATCAGGATCTGGCCCCACGGTAGACCACAGCAACATAGATTGTGCCGCCACCGAAAATTTTGCGGCTTTTTCGCATGTAAAGTAGGAAGCAACTTCCTCCCCCCAATAGATCGTGACATTGTGGCCATTCTCTCCAAATCATACCTTTACCATTTCTCGACTTGGTCTTATCTCCGAGTAGTAGTACACCTATTGAGGCTGATGGGCCCAACTTTCTCATACTACTTCCAACAAGTGACACCGCAATGGATTTTCTTCCAGGACATTACTTTCCGCGGGCCTGTCCTCTGCAGTAGCAGGCTATACTGGGCTAAATAAGCCTGTGACGTTGGCTTTATAATATTCTTCACATATTTCCGGGTGGATTCCTAGAGATGTTGTCAGGCAAAATGCATACTTGTTCCAAAACAACTGTGTGGTAGCAGTCTCATTACTAAGCCATAACATACTTCGATAATACCATAGGAAAGGTGCTGAATGGTTTTGTAGGTTGATGTACATCCTTTCATAGCTCTTAGCATATGCTTGAGCCACAGCGGAGTAATGTATCTCTGAAACCATAATGTTGGAGTAGCAGTAGTAGTAGTAGTGGGCATGGTATTGGCAACACTAGAAACCATAAAACCCCATACTAACAGCAAGTTTCTCGGAGCCATCACTGCTATCAAGCTCCAAGACAGATGGTGTAGTTGACCAGCAAGCTGCATCTTCCTAGCCATGTTGCGTTCCAACTAAATCCAAAAGCTACCTTTGAATTATTGCTCCCCCCTTCATTCATAGACTTCCACTGCCACTTGGCAGTTACATTATCACAGTGTGTTTTGCACCATGTAAAATGCAACATCAATCACAACACAGAGTACAACAAACCACAGATAAGGACAATAGACACTCCTCGTCTAATCATAAGCATTACAGTGGTGATATGTCCTTCACCTTGTCAACTGTAGTTGTCCCTTTCCTGAAGTTGTCCAATACATTTGCCCCGGACCGGGAGCCACAATACCTCCCGGCGACAGAGATGAATCTTGCCTATTCTTAATCAAAACCTTGTCAGCGGTATGTGGTGGATCCTCAGTCGCAGAGTCAAGTGACACCACCTCTGGGGGAAAAACTTCCTCGAACGGTGATTTCCGATGTAATCGGGGTCTGCAGTTAACTTCGAAGGTAGCAATGAGCACTGCCTTGGGTAACGGCATGTCATCTAATGTCTGTAACTTTGCTTCCAGTAACCCATTAAAACGCTCTGCAAAACCAGCAGCTGTTGGGTTATAGGCCACGTGGAAATCCCACTGAATGCCTAACACGGAGGCTAGCTTTTGAACCAGTCTTCTGGTAAAGTGTGTACCCTGATCTGAGGATACAATAATCAGGACACCATATCTGGCCATCCATGACCATAATGTATGTATAGTAGCAATGTGATTGGGTCTAGCATGGACTGCCACCAGTCCTAGGCCAGCACAACAATCTACCATAGTGCATAGGTATTTACCCCTATAGGGTCCCGTAAAGTCAATCTGCACTGAATGATTAAAATGGCGAGGAATCGTTGACTGGGATGGGGGGTTCCTATTAAACCTTCTAATGGCATTCGGGTAATCCTTACATTGCCTCACTGCTTCCTTACATTGCCTCCAGGTGGTTGCTAAATTCCTATTCACGCACCATTGATACAGGCCATGTGTGCCCACATGCCCTAGGTGCTTATGTAATTCTCTTAACTCATCACTGTGTATGGTGGGTGTGACCGAATCCGGCTGCACCACCCTCCAATCAGGCTTCCTAAAAAACTTTAACTTATTGTCACCCACTGGGTCTACCTTCCACTGGTTGGCGTTCTTAAGTCTAATCACACCAATATTTGATAATTTGTCCACAACATTGTTATTCTTATGTACCGGATCATCTTTTCCAGTGTGAGCATCCACATGCGTAACAAAAATTGTCGCTCCAGCAGAAGCCAGTAACTTCCATGTGTCAATACCCCGCACTGGTTTGACATTAATAGTAAAATCTGATTTCTTCCAGGCTGCTGACCATATGGCTATCCCATTGCAAACAGACCATGAATCTGAGAAAATACGAACGTGTTTATGACCTTCTTCTACCGATTTCTGAACAGCCAATCATACCGCTACAAGTTCTGCAATCTGAGCTGATTCGTCCACCCCCTGGTCCGTCAGGATACACCTGTCCCGGGGGTGGTACGCAGCGGCCTTACAATGAGTTTTACCATTCACCACCGAGGATGACCCATCTGTAAACCAGGTGTTGACATGGTCCCTAGAAGCACCCCACTTGCCAATAGGCATTGAGGGCATATCCTCGATGGGAATCGGGACTGGCATCATTGGTACGCCTGCCAGTACCTCTGTAAGGCGTCCAATCACCACTGACTATTGCACAAAGGAATCTTGTAGGGCATTGCGTAGATACCACTTCCACTGACGTACTTTAGGATCTATGGGTAAGCCTTTCAACTGATCCTCAGGCATTTTAACCCAAGGTAAAATAGGAATTGGGGTTCGTATCAGGACACGTTTGTTTAATAACGAGAACCCAAGCACTTGTAACGCCTGACAAAAGGTCCAGACATACTTCTCAAACAGAGAATATTTGTTATGCGAGTATGGGAAGCGTTTGCAATAGAATCCCACAGGCCTGCTTTGGCCAGATACCTTAGTGTAGAGTCCCCACATTCCATGGTCATTAACAAAGACAATGTCTATTACAATAGCTTCCCCTGGTTGGGGAACATATAACTGAGCATACAACAGAATATAACGCAGTGCCAGGTCAAATGCCTGCTGCTGTTGGGGACCCCACACGAAGTCCGCGGCCTTCCTGGTTACCTTATAGATGGGTGCCATTGAAAGCTGTAGGTAGGGGATGTGTAATCTCCAGTAACCAAACATTCCTACCAGATGCTGTGCCTCTGACTTATTCTTGGGCACCTGCAACTGCTGCAGCTTTTGCAATATGAGGTCAGGTACTTTGGCCCCGACTACGGACCATACTACCCCTAAAAACTTTACTGACTCACAGGGCCCTTGCACCTTCTCTGGATTAATTGACCATCCCGCTGAGGTTAGTTCTCTTAACAGCATATTCTTTGTTTCCTCAGCTTCATCCACTGAGTGGGCACAGATCAGGATATCATCTACATATGTAAACACTTTAACTCCACTTGGCAATTTGTCCCATGGGACAGTAGCCTAAATTCCCCATGGGCAATAATTGGGCTATTTCTATATCCCTGTGGCACCCTAGTAAACTGATATTGCTGTGCGTTCCAAGTAAATGTGGTTATTTCCCTACTTGATGGGTGCAGGGGAATAGCAAAAAACATGTCCTGTAAATCTATTGCTACAAAAATTTTCGGCCCAAATTCTTTAATGTCCTGGAAAATACCCTCAATATCTGGTAACTGTCCCGGCATTTGAGGTGATGCCTCATTAATTCTTCTATAATCTACCGTAAATCTCCAGGTTCCATTAGGTTTTTGCACTGGCCAAATTGGACTATTATAATTAAACGATTATGCTCTTTCCACTATTCCTTTTTCCAAAAGGGTTTGTAGGGTCTTAGTGATATCCTTGTGCCCTCCTTTCAGCGGGTATTGTTTAGTAAACGTCGGGGGAATCGGCGGTAGTACCACCGGTTCTATTTTTACCATCGGGAGATATGCTTCCACACACTCTGTCCCCGACCAACTTGGTTCCTTAGACTTTTTTAACGGAAGCCATTCTCCGAATAGCTTTGGAATTGTGTCCATTCCCAACACACAATGCGGAGGATTGTCCACGATCAGTGCCTTCATGGGAATGGGCTCTCTATCATAGCACAAAAAGCAAACCTCATAATAGAATCCAGGCAATGAGTTGCCTGAGATTCCTTGTATATGTACCTGGGATCCAAGTCCCCTTGCCTGGGGGACCAGGGTTTGGTCTATAATCGTAACTTGACTCCTGGTGTCTATCAAAAAGGACGTGGAAAAATCGCGTAATTTACACTGACCTGTTAACCATATAAAGGGTCGATTATCCTGTTCTATCACTAATACCTCCTGGATGGCCAGGACGGGCATCCGGGCCTGGTCTGGGCGGGTCCTCTTATCATTGGCAGTTCGCGGTAATCCCTCCACTGGCCAGGCGGGCCCGAGAATCCCGTTTTTTGGATACTCTGGCCGGGAGGGTGTTTTGACCAAGGTCCCCCAGGTCTCCGGGGCCCTTGCCAGGGTAGCACTCTCCACCCTCTACCGGGTTGCAGCCTGCGGGGCGGCACTCCCGGCTCTCTAAGTTTTCTAATATTTGAATATCCGGCCGGCGGTCGAGGTGTACCCAGCCGGCCTCCTTGCTGAATTCCAATGACATCACTGGCATGGGTTCATACAATTTTTGTCCTCCAAAGCTCATTTTAGTATCTTGCTGCAGGTCCCTACACTGCTTTAGGTGTTCAAATACGTCTAGTAGGGAATGAATTCCCGCTATTGCTCCAGATAACATATACCTTAGCCCCTCGGGTGCTCCCCTTAAAATTAGTCGCCACAAAGCCGCTGACAGGGGAACCCACAGGGGATGAATACCTGAGTCAGGGTGGTACACTTTGCATAGTACTCCTAATTTCCGCAGGAGTCACAAGCCTTCCTCAGGGGATCTCCAATTAACCCTGGAGTCAAACTGACCTAGATCTAACACTGGAAAAGCCACCTTCCATGCCATAGCTATCCACTCAAATATACTGTGCTGATCATTAGGTAACGCATCAAGAAGCGTTGCCAATGCCTCCTGGACAGCAGGTTGCTTGAAATTAAGTGCTGCAGTCCCCATTTCAGATGCCAACAGTTTGATGGTTCCTGTTCCTTTCTGCCAGATATTTAGCAGGTACTCGGCGTCTGATAACCCTCTCTGCGAGAAATCCTGCGTCAACTGAATCAATTCTGCTCTTGTCATCTCCCTGGTCTCCACTACCTGATCTGGGGCCCCAAATCCCCCTTTGGTCAGGGTAGACGTCTTCACCGTGGAGACCGAGTTGGAACTGACTTTCTCCAATACCTCTGTTAGAAACGGGTTCTTCGATTTCTGGAGTGCCTCTGACTAGTCTCTTTCCTTTTAATCTATCTTGATCGACGTCATCTATTACTTTACATAAAATGCTCAGAACTTTCATCTTATGTGCCCAGGCTAAGATGGGTTCCACTACGTCAGGGGAGTCTAGACTAATTTCGACTGAAGTCCCCTTGTCATATTGTGATAATTTTTGCTGCACTATTCGTTCGCACTGTCTCCATGGAGATTGAGGTTTCAACTCTTTCTCATCATCTTTTCTGCCTATTCGCAGCTTTGCAAATAAACCTTTCAGACCAGTCTGTTCATCCATTGTAACACAACTATCTTGCAATGGTATTGCCAAATGAAAAATTCCCACTGCAAGAACTTATCATTTTCCAATTTCTGAGGAATAAAGTCTAAGTCCCGTTCTATAGACACCCAGAGAGCTGTGCTGATTCTTTTCCTTAGCCACTCACAACAACCCATGCATCCCTAGCTTATGCCAGTGTTCTGTCCAAGGGGACCGACCGTAAGCTATTCTTGTGGTCGGGGGTTCCCCCACCACCACTCCTATCTTAGGGGTGCCGGACGTTCAATGGTCACCTCCAAGACTAGGAACGGGGCATTCTGGCGTATGTGTGCATGTGTCCAGGGAGCCACTCATCCCTCAGTAGATCCTGCAATACTTGCAGTAGGGAAGGATGTAAGCTTCCTCCGAGCTTCTCAGACACTCCATACAGCACTACCATGGAGTGACGGTCACAATTGGTCTCCGGATGTTCTCTGGTGGTGACGCAGAGAACTCTCTCGGCGGGGTAGGCGAAGTAGGCAAGTAGTCTGGGGTCTCAGCCAGGGTGATCGGGTGAAAACAGTCACAATGGTGAGTAGTCACTTTCCGGGGTGTCAGCCGGGGTGATCAGTGAGTAGTCACGTTCCGGGGTCTCAACCAGGGTGATTGGTGAAAACAGAGGTGGTACCGGGCTTCGGGCCTCAGGCTTCAAGACGTGTAGTATCTCCTCCAATAGGTCGCGTATCTCATGCACGAACTCCACGATTTCCTGGGCCTGGTTTTCAGCTCGCTGCAGGGACGCTCGCATTTCGGTCTCCAGGATGGCGGCCCTCTCCAGCGGCTCGGACCCAAGGATCCTGCCGACTACGCCAACTGTCGCAAGCAGCCGGGTCGACTCCTCCAACGTGACCTGCCTGGTTCGTTCTGGGACGATGGTGCAGCTAGCAGGGCCCTCCCAGGAAGACACAAATGACTCACCACAGCGAGCTGGTGCTCCAAGGCTTTTTATTGATGCTGTCACTTGGGTCACACAGTTCCTCCGGACGCAGAGTTGGTGGAGAGCAGAGTGGCCGTCAGCGCAGTGATGGCAAATGCTCTGCCTCCTTCAACCGTCCGGGGTTTTTATACACTCAAGGGGAAAATCCCCGCACTCATATCACAGCACTCCAGCTTAGGGTTCACTTATTTGCATATCAGCATATTGTCTACACCAGCTTAGGGTTCACTCATTTGCATATGACATCACACTACAGTCAAGTAACTCATCACTTAGATAATACATTCCTCCCACAATATGTCGTTGGTCTTGCTCTACACATACCTGGATCCAGTTTTTCTTTTAGTGCTACATTAATCTCTAATATCATGTACATGAATTTTGGACACAAAATACACTTAAACAAAGGTCTGGTAGGTTTTTTTTATCTCCATTGCAATGTAACAAGATGTTCAAAAATCTAAGTTGAATACTCGGCCCGCCATTAGTTTATGAGCTCAACAAGTATTCTCAAATAAAACACTCTTGGATTTTTTTTCTTTTTTTCCTTGGGTTGGAAGTTGTTTTCCTACTGGATTTTTTGTTTCCTCTATTATCATTTCAGTTTAAGTTCTACTTGAGATTTGGTTCCAGCAGAAACCTGATATCTCAGGCTCTTATCAGGACAGGGTTTGAATGCTTAAGAGCTCTGTAATGGGCTTTTGTTATTCCTCCTTGGTGGAGGCACATGTCATTTACATATTGTAAAACAATTTGCTGTGGGGGTGCTATAACACTGGGGGCGGGGATTGGACCTGGTTCCTCCTCCCCCTCTGGAGGGCAAGAGGGCAGGTGCCCCCAGCCATCTTCTCCCTCCCTCGGCCTCTGGCTTTTGGCAGAGTTACCTGAGTCTCCAGGGATTGGTAACAGCATGAGTTGCATTTAAGTTGGGTCTGGCCTTTGCCCTCAAACCGGTGCGGCCTCTCCTAGTTCCCAAACAAGCTGAAAGGCAATGCCTAAGCCATAATCCAAATTTGAATGTAAGACACCCGGTCCTTAGGGTGTGGACGCCCAATGCCCTGAGGGCACCAATCAACCTTGAAACCGGTGGCTACCAGTCAGCCAGCCACTACCAGTCAGCCAGCCACGTGGGCCCGAGTGGGCCATTTTGATTCACAAAACTTTAAGTTACACCCATTAACAAAAGCTCCGTAGTCAGCGGCATGTTCTTGGAAGTCCTGAAAAGTATCTACAAAACAAGTTAGAACAGTGGGACATGTGGTTGACTGATTCTGTCCCATAGCAGACTGTCCTGAAGAGAGATGCTACATAGAAAGCAAAGCCACAACACAGAAAACACACATGGTCATGAACCAGACCAACAAGACAAATACAGACAGACAGACAACTGGAGTAGGCCCTACAGGAAGGCCTATTAGATTAGGCCAGAGACCGGGCCCCAGGCAGTGGCCATGCCAGCAGCCAGCCCTGAACGGCAGCTACCCATCAGCCATGCCGCAGCAGAGCGGAAGCCCCAGATGGCGGCTACGAGTCAGCCAGCCACACCATAGCTGAGCAGCCCAAGTCCCAGGTGGCATGGGCCATGCCAGCAGCCAGCCACGCCAAAGCCCAAGCCACAGGCAGCATGGGCCATGCCAGCAGCCAGCCACAGGGCAGTCGAGCAGACCACCCCGGAGGGCAGCTATGCCTTAGCCACCTATGCCTTAGCCAACCACGCTGAGGCTGAGGCTGAGCGGACCCAGCCCCTGACAGCGGCTACGAGTCAGCCACTCACGCGGCCCAGACCAGACTAACTAAGCAAATACAGACAGACATCGGCCAATCAGATTAGGCACCATTCGGCCTACCAGATTTTGTCCATGAGGGGCCCACCAGATTGAACCCCGAGGGGGTTCACCAGACTGGACCCCACGGGGGCCCACCAGGAACAGGAGCTACATCTCGGCCTGACCTGGGACTGGTGTAAACAGCTGCATCCAACCTGAACAAAGTCCCCCAGATACAGAAAGTCGACTCACCAATACAGGATACCAGGTGGCTTCGTCCAGTAGGGCGTCCTGAAGATGGGCTGGGGTCCCACCAAGAGTGAGGCTGAGGCACGTCTCTCAAGAGCTCCCCTCTTCTCAGGGTGGAGGCTCCCAGGTAACCATCACAGGAGACCAATTTAGGCGTGAGGTCTTGGAGAAATTAAATCTCGGTGGGACCTCCAAATATTGTACCCAAAGAAAATAAAATCATCCAAGCTGATCATGTAAAGCCAAAAGAAGCCTTTATTTTAGCTGGTCAGCGATTACCTCCCTTACTCCTAAAAGTGGGGTTCCAGGGGATCGCGCATTAATTGTGTCATTGCCAACTTTTATACGGCTTGGGATGGGATTGGGGTGGGGCTATAGGGCAAGGGTGGGTTTAGGGTTGGGCTATAGGGAGGGGGGATTAGGGTGGGGCTGACTTTCTCCTGGTGGCACTGGAGAATCTTTCTGGGAAGGATAACATGATCACTTTAAATACTGCAGACTGGATCAGGTAGGTTTGCCTGAGTCTCTGAATACATGAGACTGAGACCTAACTTGGCTGA